>JASVEL010000379.1:0-42044 GCA_032618575.1 Nicotiana noctiflora | reverse complement strand
AGAAGAAGAGAAGAAGAAAGAAGCAGAGAAACAGAAGTACAGAACTGCTCTGTTTCTGCAAACAAAACCATAAGAAAAATAATAGAAGAGAAGAAGAAGAAAGAAGCGGAGAAACATAACTGCTCTGTTTCTGCGAACAAAACCAGAAGAAAAAAAAATAGAAGAGAAGAAGAGAAGAAAGAAAAAGCATACCTGTGTTTTTTGCTTGAAGCTTGAAGAAGATGAAGCCAAGACTGAAGAAGAAGTTGTTCGCTCTTTAGCCCTAATCTCTGAAATTTTTTGGTTCCCAGGTAAAAAGCCCTAATTTCACGACTTAAGTCAGACCTCTCTCTTTTTTCTTTTTAACAAATAGCGACGCCTCAGACGCCTCACGCCACCAGGTCGCCTCATGCAACGAAGCCTGAAGCGAGCGCCATTTCAAATCGCAACGCTACAGTCACTCAGAAGCGACGGCCTCTCGCCTCGCCTCGCCTCGCACTATTAGCGCTGAGGCGAGCGCTATTTACAACACTGGGTGGCCCTTTGATTAAAGTACTCCGTTTGGTGGATGGAGAGCAAAAACCATCAATGGGCTACCTCTATGAAGCTATGGATAGGGCCAAGGAGGCTATTCAAGCATCATTCACTGATGAGCAGAAATATGCAAAGGTCTTTCAGATCATTGATGCAAGATGGGATGAGCAACTTCATAGACCTTTGCATGCAGCTGGACTTATTCTGAACCCCTCACTCTTTTATGAGTAGTATGAGAAGATTCCATCATGTTGTTATCAAGTTGAACCCAGATGAAGACTTGCAAGAGAAGATAGTAGATCAGCTTGCTATTTACAAGGCAGCTGAAGGACTTTTTAAGCTTCGACTTGCTATCAAACAAAGAACGAAAAAGTCGCCAAGTGACCAAGTGTTTCTATATTTTATAACTCTAACTTCGATGTATTTTTTATACTTATTAACTCTTGAATATATTTTTTTTACTTCTATAGTTGAATGGTGGGACCAATATGGTGCAGAGACTCCGGAGTTACATACTTTCGCCATCAAAGTTTTAAGCTTAACTTGTAGCTCATCCGGATGTGAAAGGAACTGGAGTGTTTTTGAACACGTGAGAAATAAAAAGAATTATTTCATGTTTTGAGATAAAGTAAATTATATCTCAATTGTCTAAACTCCTACTAATTAGTTGACACATCATTTTTGCAGATTCATACAAAGAAAAGGAATCGACTAACCTTGAAGCGCCTCCATAATCTAGTGTTTATAAAATGCAATAGAGCATTGAGACGTCGCTACAACCACCGCAATATAATTGATCCAATTCTTTTGGACAACATTGATGAGGCTAATGAGTGGCTAACCGGAGTCCCCGAAAATTGTGAAGATGAAGAAGTATTTGAAGGCGACTCCGACTTCACTTGGGGTGATGTTGCGGTTGGTAGTGGAGTTGGGGAGGATCCTTATGGTTTTAGGAGATATACTCCAAGTTCAAGATCTATTAGGAAGGGAAAAAGTGTGGCTACTACAAGTCGATCCCTATCTCTAATTGATGAAGATGAAAGTGATCATGAAGATGTGGGGGAAGAAGAAGATGACGAGCAATATGAAGATGATAGAGGAATTCAAGATTTTGACAATCTTGTTGTAGGAGAAGAGGAGTAGAAGAATAAGATGTTGATTGACTTCTAGTAATTTAGTAGCTTTGATTTTGCTTGTCATATGGTTTGTGGATGGTTTGTGAATGATTTGGTGGTACCTAGTACCTACTTCTAAGTATTTAAATTGATGTTTTTGATTATTTATAATTTTACATTATGTTTTTTAAGAATTGCGGTTCACTTTAATAAAGCGTGCGCTTCGCTTTGCGCTTCGCTTTTGAAGCGAGGCGAGCCCTTGTCGCTTTTTTGCGCTTTGCGCTCTCCAAAACACTGATGAAGCAGAACTTGAAACAACGAGTTCGGACATATAATAATTACAAGAATTGGCTTACCTGATTACACCAGAAAATTACAGAACTCCCAATCTTCTTTTGACAGGTCAAAGCACTCAACACTGCCATCTTCAAACATGATCTGTTAGGGGATTGGGAGGACAAAAAAATATCTTAAGCCAAATCTTAACCAAGTCCATTACACAGTAAAAATTCACAGCTCCCTTACCAAATGTTTCTTGGTGATGGCATCAAACTGTTTTACAATTCCAAAGGACCTGAGAAGCATAGCATGATCAGGAGTCCCTTGAGCAATGGGTCTGGAAAAAGAAAAACTTGAACAAGCAAAAGAAAGAAAACCAAAGAATAATGGGCCACTGTAGAAAGTGTTTCCTGTGAGAAAGTTCCTAGGATTGTAAATTCAATAACAGGGATGTATCTAACTTTGATACCATTTTAAAAAAATGAAATTTAGGCCTTACTTAAACATCAAAAGCTAGCTCAACATGTGAGAATTGTCCAAAATAAGAAGAAAACAACCCACTCGCAAAATCAATGTGGAACATTCTAACACCCTTATACTCTAGTATAAATTGCAAAATAGTAAAACTCCATGGTAAATCAAATATGCAAAGAGTAATCACATACCTCCTGTCAAGATAACGAATTATTCGTATGACTTGACCAATGCAATTATGAGGTCGGCTGATTTTTATGTCAGAATCATAACCCAAACATCCTAAACAGGGAGATCCAAGTTAAATAGAAGAGAAGCTAAAATCACTAATGCAGAGATCATATAAGTTGCAAAACACAGAGCAGACTACCTATTAAAGGAGCTCCAGTTTGATAAACCTGGTACAAAAGTTAAATAATGTTATCAAGACCTTTATTGGAAAAGCAAAATGTTCAAGATTCAAGCACATAGCTATGGAAACATAAAACAATATGTTTTGTATTAGATAGATTTGAAGGATTCATTACTTTCCTTTAAAGTTTCCCATTTAGGGAACATAACACATGCAACTCCTTTGATCCCTTTGACATAATGCAAATAACAGGGGTACTAGGTGATTTCTTCCAATCTGCCTAAGTCTTGGTGGGTAAAGTTACGTATGAGAGGTAGCAGATACATGGTGAATAATCGAGGTGTGCGCAAGTTGGACCAGACACCACCGCCATAGAAAAAAAAAGGGAAGCAAAGCGGAGAGACAAATACAAAGGTAAGAGATAATTAGCTATAATATTTGAAAATACATATATGTACCAAATATCAAAACAATCTTGTTTCTTTTCATTATTTCACATATGAGATGACTAGATAACTAAGAGTTACGGACTAAAAATGCCAAAATCACATCCTGACGGGTGAAGCTATAGATCGTGGTTCCCAAGAATCTGTCTCCCAGTCTCCCTTCATCATCTAATCTTGTAACTCTGAGCCACAAATCTACAATCTTAACTCACTAATGGCTCATAAATCCGAGTCTAGCGAGGATACTGACCTCTACAAGCAAAACGAGCCATCCAATTCAGAACACACTTCGTGAACCATCAGGCAGCAACCCCCCCCCCCCCAACACCCCAATCATCACAGATAAACAGACACATACATTCAGCCATCCCTCATGATCCTAGCTTTCCTCCTAGAGTAAGTATTTTTGACATTTCAATATCATTATAAATGTTACGCGGCGCCTTCTTGAGATTCCTTAGAAGGGCAACGTAAGGCTAAACAACTGATATCAGTGCAATTGCTGTCCGCCAACTGAGGTCCCCTCCGTGAGCTAGACTAGATTGTCAGTGCCGCACGGGAAAACCAACATCAAGAGCAATTGAGAGAACAAAAATGAGAATTGAGAATGAAAGAAAGCTTGATTGCATTAATAAAAGCTATTACAAAAAGCAAGGCGGTGTCGAGGGGGAGAGACACCAGTACAGATAATTGTTGCTTGCTAGAAAGTTTTGATTGCTTGATCCCCCTAATGCCTAATAATGCTTAAAAAAAATAAACCAAAGTTACACGACTAGACTTTAAAAAGCTGGAGAATCATAATCTAAGTGCATGAAATAAAACTACTCTATATTTACAATGGAAAGGACTTAGTTTTCTACAAAGCAGGAACATGTCCTTTGTCCGCAGCAGCGTCTTTGGCATCAAGGTCTGCGCGCGCGGCTTTGTTGGAATATGCCTGCAGTTGGGCGCTGGCGAGGGATATCGGTGGGGCGATAGAGGCACCTGTGCGCTTGTCACTTGGCGAGGCCAAGACCACGGGGCCGTCCGTGGTGCTAGGCATTGGGAGGCTTGCTAGGACGGGGCGGGCCCAAGGGGTCATGGGGTATGGCTGGAAAGCCGCCTATGACATTCTCCCCCACCTGAGTTGGCGACGTCCTCAGCGCCTTACTTGCAAAATAATCTTCAATGAGGCTCTTGTAGGCTTTGAGGTTTGTTCCCCTCTCCCAAGTATTCTCTTCTGCATTGCAGCCCTGCCATTTTACCAAGAATTCTTGGTGATCTTCCCTTGAGGCATAGAATCACTCTGTCGTCAAGGATAGCTTCAGCCCGCCTTTTTCCGGTTGAATCGGGACCCCGGATACTGGGTATTGTAAGCTGGCTCCTTGAAGGATCCTCCGTGTCTTTTCAAAAAGGCTTCAGGAGACTGACATGGAAGACAAGATGATTTATCTACCGGGCCGAGATATCCACCTGGTATTCAACTTTCCCAATGCGTCTCTCAATGGATAAGGGTCCAATATATTTTTGCAATAGGCGAGGGTCATGGACTCCCGCAAATAAGTACCGCTTTGGGATTTTGACCATCACTTTGTCTCCTACTTGATATTCAACAAAGCGACGATTCTGATCAGCATGCCTCTTCATCCGTTTTTGAGCTTTGACAAGTTAGCTCCGCACTATCTCCAGATTCCGCTTCCACTCTTTTGAGAAGCTCACAGCTCGAGGAGACTTAGCTATGTTTGGTGCATTCACTCTATGTGGGAGTAGCGGTTGTTGTCCGGTAATAATTTCAAAAGCGTTTTTGTTTGTACTAGAGCTCTTTTAAGAATTGAAACATAGTTTAGCAGCATACAGAAGCTTCACCTAATTCTTCTGCGATCCGGTTACAAAGTGGCGGAGATATTCCTCTAACATACCATTGAACCACTCCGTCTGGCCATCAGATTACGGGTGAAAACTTAAGTTGTGACTCAATTTTGACTCAAGGCACTTAAAAAGTTGGGTCCAAAAGTTGCCAGTGAAGCGTGAGTCGTGATCAAATATTTGACGACATGAGAGAAGAAGAGTCGAGTTGTATCTTCTGCTGAAATATATTGTGGAGCTGCAATAAAGGTGTCATACTTGGAAAACCGGTCTACCACAACCAGGATAGTTGCGAGATCTCCGGCCTTGGGTAATCCGGTGATAAAATCCAGAGAAACACTCTCCCAAGGTCTCTTTGGGACAACTAGAGGTTCCAAGAGTCCTGCCTGCGTCAAACGGTCTAACTTGTCCTTCTGGCATACTAGAAGAGTCTTCACATACTGAGCGACATCATCGGCCATTTGGGGCTAATAATAGACACGACGAAGCAACGCCATGGTGCGTTCTTCACCGGGATGGCCAGCCCACAGAGTATCATGACATTCCGCAAGAAGAGTTCTCCGCAGATCTCCTTTCGGAATATAAAGACGGTTCCCTTTGACTTTCAGAAACCCATTTTCCACGTAGAACTGGCGAGTCTTGCCCTGTCTTACCAAATCAACCAAATACTGAGCAGCGGGATCCTTTATGAGTAGATCCAGTACCTGGTCCTTGATGGAGGTGGCTACTTCGCTCCCCCTCAGGGTGGCGAGTAGGCACACCGATGCTAGGTCGGCTCTCCGACTGAGTGCATCAGCAACATGATTGGTCTTTCCACTGCGGTACTCTAGGTTGAAGTGGAATTCAGCTAAGAGTTCCTGCCACCTGTCCTACTGACCATTCAGCTTCGGTTGGGTCATGAAATGGCTAAATGTTGTGTTATCTGCCTTGACCACGAATGGGGTCCCCTATAGATAGTGCTCCAAAGGCACAACAGTGGACGACGACTAATAATTCTTTCTCATGGATGACATAGTGCCGCTCTGCATCCTTCAGCTTCAAACTCTCATACACTAGATGGTGCCTTTCTTGTAACAAGACACTACCAAGAGCATAGTCAGATGCATCCGTTTGTACCTCGAATGGCTTGGCCAAATCACGGAGAGCCAAGACGGGGCTACTAGACATAGCCGCCTTCAATGCATTGTAAGGCCTCCACTCTCCTTGGTCCCCGATCCCAAAGTGTGACCTTTTTGAGGAGTTCTGCCAATGGCACAACAATAAGGGAGTAATTCTTCACAAACCGCCGGTAGAAGTTGCATAGGCCAAGGAAAGCTCTCAAGGCGCGGACATCCTTTGGCGGCGGCCAATCTATGATGGCCCGAATCTTCTGTTGATCTATCTTGATGCGTCCTCCCTCAATGACATGTCCGAGTAAGTCAATTTGCTTTTGAGCAAAGGAGCATTTGGACAGCTTGGCATATGGTTCATGCTCCCGCAAACGAGCTAGGACCTTCCGCAAATGCTCTAGGTGTTCTTCCAATATTTGGCTATACACCACAATGTCATCTAAGTAGACCACCACAAATTCGTCAATGTACTCCCGGAAGACTTGGTTCATCAGAGTGCAAAATGTGGCTGGAGCATTAGTCAAGCCGAACGGCATGACCAAGAAGTCGTACGACCCATATCTTGTTACGTAGGTCATCTTGTGCTCATCACCCTCCGCGATCCGAACTTGCCAATAACCTGTCTTGAGGTCTATTTTGGTGAACATCGTAGCACCACCCAGTCTGTCGAACAAGTCTGCCATTAAAGGAATAGGGTACTTGTTCTTCACTGTGAATTTGTTTAGAGCTCGTTTGGAATAGAACGGGGGACCCATATGGGGATTTTGAGGGTACAATGATCCCTGTATCTAGCATTTCCGTCAATTGTCTCCGAAGCTCCGTGAGTTTGGGTTGTGACATTCTGTAAGGTGCCCGGGCAGGTGGCTTCGTACCCGGCACCAACTCGATTTCATGGTCCACAGTGCGCTTAGGCGGGAGCCGCTTTGGCATATCTTGTGGCATAACATCTTCAAACTCCAGTAGTAACTCCTTTACGGGTTCAGGAATGGGACCCGAGGAGCATTCTATATCTTCAATGCAGAGGGTTGCCAGGAATGTAGGTTCATTCCTTTTAACCCCCTTCTTCAGCTGCAAGGCTGAGATGTTCTCAACGGCCATCTTCACGGGAAGACATAAAATCATGCAGGGCTTGGCTCCATTGGTTCCCATCATCAGTAGCATGTCTGCGAATGGTACATGCATGGTGTTGGTTTGCCTTAGGAATTCCAGCCCAACGATTAGCTCAAAGTCATCTATGATCACCACTCGCAGGTTGAACTTTCCTTCGTAGGGGCCAAGCTTCACCGGTACCTCTTTGGCTATTCCACCCACAGGTTGGGGAGGAGAATTGATAGCCTTGACACTGCCTTTACCTTTCCCAACAACCAGTCCAAGGCGCTCTACCTGAGTCGAAGCCAAGTAGTTGTGGGTAGCACCCGTGTCTATCATTGCCCGAATGGGCTTGCCATTCACCTTCATCTCGACGAACATTAAGGTTCTCTCTTGTTTAGGAAGAGTCTCTTCATTCGCCTTGTTTTTCCCTTTCTTCATGACTGACTTGGGTCCTTCTTCTTACGTATACCAGCACTAGTCTCCGCTAATGCCTCAGAGATAGAACCTACAATTGCATTGAAGGCACCCACTGGTTCAGTATGGTCTGCATCATCCGAGTCGTCATTCGTCCCATCATCAATAGCTTGATGGGCATTCATCTGTGCATGTGGGCATTCATTGTTCTAATGTGGTCTGCCGCAATGCCGACATCCTGAAGGAGGCTTTCTCCCCCGGTCATTGTTGTTTGAAACGACACTGTTGCTGCTGCAGGAAGGAGCTCTAGATTTGTTTGAGTTCCGATCTCCCCCACTTTTACTAGGGCCACCATTGCTTGGCTGGCCCCCTTTGAAACCTGTTCAGGCAGGCCGCTGAGGCCTGTCCTTTCGAGCTTCCATTTGATAGTCCCCAAGGCATTCAATTGCTTGGATTGCCTTGGGAAGGGTATCTACCCTTTGTCTCTGTAGCTTCACGTGGGCATAATTCAACCCTTCCATGAAAGTGAAGAGTTTGTCCTTGTCCCCCATGTCGCATATGCTTAGCATGAGTGCGGAGAATTCTCACACGTAGTCCCGCACTGATTTTGTCTGGCGGAGCTCCCGTAGTTTTCTCCTGGCATTGTATTCAATATTCTCGCGGAAGAACTGTAGGCGTATGGATGCCTTCAGTTCTGCCCATGTCTCGAGAGTATCTTCACCGGCTTTGATGGCTTCATACTTCACCCGCCACCAGAGTTTAGCATAAACCTCAAGATACATGGCAGCAGTTTCTACCTTCTTAGCTTCCTCCATATCTCCAACAGCATCAAAATAGTGTTCGACATCAAAGATGAAGTTTTCCACTTCGTTGGCATTCCTAGCCCCATTGTATTGCTTTGGCTCAGGAATTTTCAGTTTCTTTGTCGCAAAAGCGGAGTTCACAGCACCTCCAATTTGGTTTCCACCTCCTCGAAGTAGGCCCTGTAAAGCAGCATTGACAACATTGAGCTAGTCTGTCATTTTGTCAATAGTTTGTTGCATGGCAGTCACCTTTTCTGCCTCTTGTGCCCTGTGGGCTAAATCCTTGGTGTACTGCTGTTGGAGCACCTCGAATTTGTCAAAAATTTCGGCTGCCTCTGTGGCTGTCGTCTTCCGGTCTCCCTCGGAGTCGCGACTAATGTTTTCAACGTCAACTTCGACCTGAAGCACTCTGCGGTTAAGGTCGTCCAACCTTTCCAGTAGGTTGGTTCTTAGTTCAGGCATCGTATCCACAATAAGCCGCAATTCCTCAACCGTCCCTTCGATAGCCGCAATGCGATCTCCATAATTCACCTATGGTCAGAATGGTGGTAGTGTAAATACGTTCCCTCGTCCGATGCCGAGCCTAGGTTCTGATACCAACTGTTATACGGCGCCTTTCTGAGATTCCTTGGAAGGGTAACGTAAGGCTAAGCAACTGATGTCAGTGCAGTTGTTGTCCGCCAACTGAGGTCCCCTCCGTGCGCTAGACTAGATTGTCGGTGCCACACGGGAAAACCAATGTCAAGAGCAATTGAGAGAACAGAAATGAGAATTGAGAATGAAAGAAAGCTTGATTGCATTAATGAAAGCTATTACAAAAAGTAAGGCGGTGTTGAGGGGGAGAGACACCAGTACAGATAATTGTTGCTTGCTAGAAAGTTTTGATTGTTTGATACCTCCTAATAATGCTTAAAAAAATAAACCAAAGCTACACGACTAGACGTTAAAAAGCTGGAGAATCATAATCTAAGTGCATGAAATAAAACTACTTTATATTTACAATGGAAAGGACTTAGTTTTCCACAAAGCAGGAACATGTCCTCTTGTCCGCAACAGCGTCTTAAGCATCAGGGTCTGCTCGCGCGACGTTGTCTGCGTGCGCGGCTTTGTTGGAATATGCCTGCAGCTGGGCGCTGGTGAGGGATATCGGTGGGGCGACGGAGGCACCTGTGCGCTTGTCACTTGGCGCAGCCAAGACCACGGGGCCGTCCGTGGCGCTAGGCATTGGAGGTTTGCTAGGACGCCACGGGGCGCGCCCAAGGGTCATGGGGTATGGCTGGAAAGCCGCCCATGACATAAATCATGTCATATGGATGGGAAGTTTGATATTCATGGCTTCATTATTAGGCATCAAGAGTAGGGTTCTTCCACGGGTCTGTTCAACTGGCCAAAGAGATTGAAGGGTGATACTTCTTTTAGATAGTAATTTAGGATAACTTGTCCTCTACTTTCGATCAAAACACAGAAATTAAAGGATGATAAATGGATATATAAAACTACATTAGCCATCTCTGTTTTGAACCAAAGGAAACCAGCAAAGATAAGTTATCATACATGGAGTTAAGTATCTAGTCACGAAATTCCTGAAGTCAATTTTTTTAAAAAAGAATTAGCAGGACTTTCCAAGCCAAATTACTGAAACTCATCATGAACAACACAAATGTTTCCATATCTTTCAAGTTATAGATATAGTAAGAGGTACATACATGATTCATGCATAGAAGCGCTTTCAGTTTCGGAGAGGTGGCAGCCACCTGACGTGCCACTATCTGTAATGCAGCATCTGAAGCAGGGAGTTTTGGCTTGTTAGGTTTAATGCCCAGCTTTCGCCTACATCCTGCAGCACCACAGTGGCAATCTTGATCTGCACCAAACTGAACGAACCTGCTCCAATTGTTAGATTCAAATAGGCAATCCACATTCTGAGAAGGTTTTCTTTTTATAAGTATTTAAACTCTCAGTCTCAGAAGAATAACACACTGCAGACCTCACAGGTGGAAGAAAAATAAGTAAAATCGAAGTGCAGCCTCATACTGGTAATCGTAGGTCAGATGCTCGCCCCTTTTAATGTCCCGTGCCGCAAATATGCCAATTCTTGTTTCACCATCATTCATCCTAAAAGCGCCGGGCAGGGAAATGAAAAGCAATATAGAGTTGAATCTCTAGTGATGGGGGTTGAGAATACAAAAGTATGATTATTTAACAAGCTATTTCTGTACCATTTCTGCATCTCAGTATTTGGACTACAACTATGATTAATGTATCGGGATTTGTTGCCCTTGTAAGTGGCATCAATCACCATATCCCGGTTGATTTCACACAAGTAAAAGTTTGTTTCCCCGCTGTGCTTCATTTTCCAAAGTCTCTCTTCACATGTTTTGTCATCAATAACTGCAGTAGCAAGCATATTTCCCTGCTATATGAAGTTCAGAATGCACAAAACATAAATTGTTCTTCGGTAAAATAAAAGCAAAAAGTGAAAGAACTTCACCTTCTCCAACATACTCTATGACAAACTCTCCTTGCTTGATATCTTCATCTGCCACAATCCCAGAGCCACATTTCTCGGTCTGCAAGTTACACGTCAACAAACTTGACCCACCATTTATATAATGACCACAAATTGAGTAAGACTAAGATCGTTCTACGGTTTTCAAAAGAATGTAAAGTAAAAAAAAGTGAAATGTTTCTAATCTCTTTCAAATAAGCAATGACACAAAATGGCACAATAAACAGATAATATAAGCAACACTTGATATGCCTCCTGTGGACGTCCTTTCTTGTCTCTCTTTCTTTTTAAATGTAAGAACTCTAAGACTGCTCAACAGAAATTCTCTAGAAATCATCACACAATTCTAGTGCATCTATGCAGGGTTTAACATCGATATTCACTCATGATTTGGGTCCCAGTAGAAAATGACTGCTTTAGTCAAAGAAAGTCGTGGAACGATTGGCAGGATACTAATGACAGTAAACTGCAACTCTATTGGCAACTAATTTTAGGTAGTATTTCTCTGGTCATAAAATGGCAGTAGACAAACTTAAGAAAAAGAAAAACTAGGCGAAGGAATAAGGGAAACGAGGATAATACAGCAATCCTTAACCAAATAAACCACAACCAAGAACATTGGTGAAACTTCTAGTCATTCTTCCTTACTACTAGCCAGAAAACACTTGATGAAAACCGAAATGGGGAACTGAAGAGCTTCTTTACTTGGTGAAGCAGCTAACAAGAAAGGAATAGAAAGAGACTAGGCATGATGAAGGATGTACAAGACTTAATAGACTATGAGCCCCTTTGGACATAAGAATTTTTTCACTTTTTTTAAAATCAGTGTTTGGCCATAAAAGTTCAAATTTTCACTTGAAGATGAATTTTGAAATTTTTCGAAAATTTTAAAAACTCCAAAAAGCTGTTTTTCAAAATTTTCACTCAGATCATTCACAAACTTCAAAAACAACCCAAAATTATATTCATGTCCAAACACAACTTTAATTTTCATATATCATTCACTTTAAAAAAGATCCACTTTTTTTTAGAATTTTACAATTCCTATGTCCAATAACAACAACATACCCAATATAACCCCACATGGTGGAGTCTAGGAAGAGTAGTGTGTCCGCAGGCCTTACCCATACCACAGTTCATATGTCCAAACACCCACTATAAGTACTACGAACACATGATTGAGCAACTATGCAGCAGGACTCACCAGGATGATTATTTATAGTCCATATTATTTTTAATACTCAGGTAATATATCATACAGTTTTGATAATAGAAAAACTTTACATATACTAATACCATTCATTAGATGTTAAAAGAAACATCATTCTCAAAAAAGATGTGAAATAAACATATATCAACGAGTACGGATTTTCCTCTCAAAGTTATAATCTTTATACCTTATTCCAATCTATTTTTGCCAAACAACAACAACTACCCAATATAATCCCACAAAGTGGGGTCTGGGGAGTATAATATGTAGACAAGTCTTACCCCTACCCGAAAGGGCAGAGAGGCGGTTTCCAATCGACCCTCGGCTCGGGGAAGGAAAGGAAAAACAAAAACAAAAACAAAAGAACATTAGTAACTCCAGCGGAAATCGCATAAATAATTCTCTAAACATAAGAACCATAAATAAAATAGCATGCAATAATATCAAACAATAACTACTATAAATAACTACCATAAGGGGTCACACTCCAATACACAAATCATCTATGGAGAGCCCTACCAAGCCCCACCCAACCCCGGGGAAGGAGTACGAAAAATTCTAGAAGCCCCTATCCTACAACCCTGATACTAGACCTCCAGACTTTCCTATTAAGGGTCATGTCCTCGGAAATCCGCATTCTAACCATGTCCTGTCTAATCACTTCTCCCCAATATCTCTTAGGTCTCCCTCTGCCTCAACTCACGCCGCTCACAACTCCTCACCGGGGCATCAGGGCTTCTCCTCCGCACATGCCCGAACCACCTGAGCCTCGCTTCTCGCATCTTCTCATCCACTGGGGCCACCCCACCTTCTCTAGAATAACTTAATTCTTAATCTTATCTAACATGGTGAGCCCGCACATCCACCTGAGCATCCTCATCTCAGCAACCTTCATGAGAGTTCTTCACCGGCTAGCACTCTGCCCCATACAGCATGGCAAGTCTAACCACAGCTCTATAAAACTTTCCCTTGAGTTTCTATGGCACTTTCTTGTCACACATGACTCCTGATGCAAGACCACCCCGCCCCCTATACGGTGGGTGACATCCCCGTCTAGCTCTCCGTCCCCCTCAATCACCGACCCAAGATATCTGAAAATGTCCCTCTTGCCGATGACCTGAGATCCAATCTTCACGTCCCTGCCTACTTCACCCGACTCGGTGCTAAACTTGCACTCCAGGTATTCTGTCTTAGACCTGCTTATTTTGAAACCCTTAACACCATGTGCAGGTCCTTCTTCTTATTCCTGAACTGTTCCACCAATCTCTTGACAAGGTGGATAGCTTCTGTAGTGGAGCGACCCGACATAAAACCGAACTGGTTCACAGATATAGATGTCATCTCCCTCACCCTCGCCTCGATCGCCCGCTCCCAGACCTTCATGGTGTGACTTATTAATTTTATACCCCTATAGTTGTTGCAGTCAGTGTCAAATTGACAAATATATATTTTGTTTGACACACTAAAATTAACATATAACCCACATCAACCGAGTATCATTTAGGAATAATCACATATGACAAAGATTGAATGGAAAAATACAAGGAGTAACAAGTCTAGGTCAAAACCACACTCAAGGTCAACAAATGTAGAGACCCTTGAAAAATGGCAAAATTGATAGGCTCTATTGGAAGTTTTTTAGTCTCAGTTTTCTAAAGATGATATATGACTCTTCCACAGAAGTTAAAAACAACTAAGCAGTCAACATGCATCCTTTAAATGATATTTGTTCAAATATCTGAAGCTGCTCGAAGTTCTTCGGTGTCTACCTTCACTAATTTCATCTTCTTCACAGGACGTTGATGGAATGGCTTATTCCGACAAGAACTCCCACATTTACAACCCGAGGAGCAGCTAGACATCAGCATGCTGTAAGATTAAAGAAAAGTCTGAAAACCACATTTCTCTAAAGCTGTTTCAAATGTCATAAAAATGCTGAAATAAAATCATTAAGCCACTCATCCTTCCAATTAATAAAACATATCAATCATCTAGAATAAAAACTGCCAAAGAGATATAGAACGTTACAAAAGTTAAACCAAAAATAAATAAATAAATAAATAAATAAATAAGAACTAAACGAAAGAAAATGAATGGTAGACTAGCCACATGAGCTAAACTAAACAACCTAACCCGGGATCGGAGTTGCAGAGCAATGGTTGCAACACTTAGGTGCATGGTTCCAATCCCATCAAAAGTCCTCCCCTTTTCCACTTTCCCCTTAGCCACTATTTAATGGTCCACTCCCCTTCAAAAAAGTAAGAAGATAAACCCAAAAAAAAAGAACAACCTAACCTTTTCCTGTTGCCTCCTTTAAGTATGCTGAATAGAAATTACACCACAGAAATCATGGACAAACAAAAGAGTACCACAATAATATCAGCAGAAAATGTCACTAGTTTAGATGCCAAAAATGCTAAGAGTCTAAAACATGCTATATACACTATATTCACAAAGATTTAAGTGGAAAAAAAATGAATGTAACAGCAGGAGGCTGTCAGCTAAAGAACCATTGAGAACTCTAATTAAAGATTATGAACCAAGTCATCGAACCGATTATTTCCACAAATATAGGTAACACTGTTCCATTTTCCAGACTGCAAGCGGAGCTTAATCTAAATCATCCTCACCCACAGAGACAATCCTTGCCACACACAGCAGAAGATTCTGCAGTTGAGCTGCAGGGACAAAATATACCATCATCTTCCACACGTCGCTTTACCTTCTTAGTAAGGTATATATCTTCAAGTAGTTAATACCAACAGAAGGAGAAAAGGAGGAGGATTCAAGCAAGATCACAAAGATAACGGACTATGCAGGTCAAATAGAAAACATAAGTTAAAAAACAAATGAGATGAAGCACAAAGATCTTATCCAAGATATGTAGAAGTGAACAGTGTGTGTTTAAGAAGTAAACTATCACAATATGAAAGAGAATTTAATATATCGGTGAAGAATATCTAGGCAACAAATATTAAAATCATCAAATGAAAGGATACTGCGTTTTATAAAGGTATAGGGCATCGATTGCCATTTATTTAACCAATCTGGAAGTTCAAAGTCAACAGGATCTCCAATCTCCTTTGTTAGTTTGCTGAATACGTGCCCAATCCCACCATGAACAGCAGTCTGGCCAGAACAAGAAAAAAAAGGGGGCATATTAACAAGAGAATGTATTTGCATCCAAAAGTAATCTCTTCCCATCAATGATTGAGATGATTGGAATCAGCAACAGCGTTCCCCATTTTCTAACGTATGTCAATAAATAAGGAGCTAAAGAACTATATCATAGAAAACCACTTTTTTCTAAAAGATAACCCAACATGCAAAAAATGAAAAAATAGAGGGGTTTGGGTTGGCAATGGTGGTGGTGGTTTTGTTTTGGGGGGGGGGGGGTGCATCTAACTACAACAAGAAAATCTTTCTGGCCGCAATATGTTATTAAAGAATAACAAAATTAACAATCAAATAAAAACTAAAATAAAATTTTAACCCAAAAAACGGTTCCACCACACTGTCACGGGAAAATACAGGGCACATGCCATATAACAAAGGGGAAAAAGCCATTCAGTTTTGCCTCCACTCGGATTTGAACCGGAGACTTCATGGTTCTCCTATTGACCACTAGGCCACACCTTTGATTGCATCTCAGGTTAATATTATATGCACGGAGCTTGCACTAATAAACGGGACAAAACAGATAGAACCATTACACAGGACCGGAAGGGTGTAGTGCATGGATTGAAGTCGAGGAAAACAAATCCACTATGTTTAGATTAGCTAGTGATGCAAATAACATAAAAGCCTAGAGGTCTCAATTCCCTTTATATTCAATTGAAAAGAATTAATATCATCAAACTCACTTCTTCACATTTCGCAAACGTGGAATAAGGAATATGGAGGCAAAAGTAAATGACTAAATCGGAAGACCAGCTTGCAGAATAAAAACATAAAGTTCTAAAAGCTACCGAAACACCAACTCACATGTAATTCAATTAATTTGAAAATGCTTCAGACTTCTTGACTTGGAGTAAAACCGCAACTAAAATATATTGCACTGGAAACACTAATTAGCTTCAGAATAAAGTTATGTTTCCTAGATTATCCACTGGGAATACTTCTAAAACAATGCCTCCAAAATAAAAGGTTTCCTGTTTTCTTTGTGAAGTAAAAGATTTTCCACTGTTATTCTCAATAGGACCTGAACTCGGACTTAAATGCAAGCCACTAGCTAGACTTTTGGCTTTACTGGAGTTGCTGAAGCCGCTGTCAATTTACTATTTTTTTAGAATGGCAGCTGTAGATTTACTATTGATTTCGTAAGATATCAGATCGGGCCGACTTCCCCAAATGCCTCCCACCAACCCTTCTCCTTTAGAGATCTGGATATTTCGCTTCATTGATAAAAAGAAAGACGAAGAGAGAGCAGAAATGGTTAAGATTCAAACATATAGAGCCAAAACTGTAACTTGTATAGCACATAATATAATTCTTTTTCATTGATAAGTATATAGCATGCAATATTAATATCACATAGTATAATATCTTTGCAGATTAAAAAGACATTGACAACATGAAGAAAGAAGAGTATGAAATGGAAGAAATTAGTATCTGAACCTTCATAGCAGGCATCGGTTCAATTGTTGGCCATTTATAACACTGATTGACGATAACCTAATAATGGTAAAACAATGAATCAATTAATGTGCAGAGAAGCTGATATACAAAGTGGAAAATTGGAGATTAAGATTTATTAAATACCACACCATATATTAGAGAATGCATAGTTGCTTTACACCACAAACCTGATTGTATTGTTTGAGTGGTTCACAGGTTTCAACTATTACATTTTATTGTCTGAAATATGATTCTTCAGATTCATATATAACAAAAGGAAAATTTGGATAACCACTAAGCGTAAGGCTATAATCTTTTCTATCCTAGTCTATATAGCTTTAAACTTTAACAAGCAACATGTAGCAGCTTAGCTACCATAGATAACAAAAGCCCACATATCAAAAGTGTTTCCAGCTGTGAAGGCCATTATTTTGTAAAGGATGCAACAGGAGAAATTTCACAGGAACGACAATTTTATCATGATGAATGCTGATTAAATGGAAGTTCATGAAAATAAAAACACAAACTAAGGAATTCAGCAATTTTATTTATGTCATTGCTGGGTCAATGAAATGTCTGATAATGCCTCCACGGAATTCCCACTTCCTTTTACATCTTACTCTCATTTAATTGATAATCCTAAGACCAGTTTTAGATTTAGACCATCCAGTTTTCTCTACCACATGTTATCCACCACTGTATCCGCATTCATAATATTTCCTCAGTGTACCTGAAAAGCTGATCTGAGCAAATGACCATTAACCTTGACTTAGACAGCATAAAGAAAATAGGACAAAGTCACTTCTCAAACAACTAAAGTAAAGAAAGGAGAAATAAGAGAAGTACCAGATGCAAAATAAACAACAAACCATTGGCAAAATTGGAGAACAGGCAAAAACAAATCAAATATTAGAGTTCAGAGAGAGAGAACCACATCAGAACTTCAAGGTCGACGTACACTCGAAAGCTAAGCTAATAAGTTAGTGATTCGAACCCATTTTGAAGAATTGTTACTTTAAGCAGAGTTGGGAATTGGAAATATATCAGAAACTTATAGAGTATGTTCTTAGAAAACATTTACATCAAAGTAGGTGATGGTAAAAAACATTATTTTGGGAAGGGAGATGGTTAAGCCAGACACCCCTCAAAGATTCAGTTCCCCACCATTTTCAGTTTAGTAAATAATCACATGCATTGTATATGGCTTTTAGGGGAGAGTCTCCCTAATTTACTTTAGCTAGGTTCTATTGTTAATGAGGGGAGTCCTCCCATATTAGCTGCTTGCTATCTAGGTAAGTCTACTCTACATCTTAAATTGTGGTTTCTGGATTACAACTTTTAGTAAGGTTGTGAACTAGAGAGCCATCTTAGGACTTGGAGGTTAGGGTTATGTCTTCCTCCACTGTACCTTCCTTTTGTGTTAACATACAAGGTAGGGGCCATGGCCAAACCCCCCACCACCACATGAGGTAAAGCCTGGGTGAATGCATTCAAATTTAAAAAATATATATATGCTAAAGTGGAAGATTACTGGCCTAGTCATGGATGGAATATTTCTCTTAGAAGAAGGTGCACTGATGGGGAAAAAGATGAATTAATTGGGAAATGAAGGAAATGAGCAGCTTTGTGTAGATGATAGATAGCTTCTAAGCTCAACAATTATTACCAGATAGGATAATAGGAAGGAACTTGAGGATGGCCTTTTCTCGGTGAAGTCAATGTATTAAGTTTTGTCCAAAGTAGACGACAAGTATGGCCATGCCGCCATGGTAATTGATATGGAGAAACAGAGCACCTTTTAAAGCAGAGTGTTTTTCATGGTTAGTGGCTGCAGAGACGAATCCAGGATTTGAAACATTATCGATTTGAATTTAGGATTCTAAGGGAACATATTTGATTTACTGGGCTCGAACTGTATGATTGAACATATTTGATTACTGGGCTCGAACTCTATAATTTGTACTTATTTAGTGGATTTTATAAGTTGGCGGAAGATCTTTACTTGACCAAACACAGTCTACAAAGAAAGAGGTACGACTATTTGCATAATTACATATAATGTGGAGGAGATTATGAAGACGCAATTCACTTGTTCATCTACTGCAAATTCACAAACCAGATCTGGTATATTGTTTTAAATTTGCTTGAAGTTTAAATGGTGCGTGCCAGAATATGCAATTGAAATCCATTTTTAATACTAAATAACTTTATTTTTAAAATGTAATTCTTGTAATCTAAACAAACAATTCAACCATAATTAACAGCAGATTTCACCAGTTTAATTCTTTAACAAAGAGAAGTCAGAAAAAACAATGAAAGAACTAAGTAATTTAAAAAAAAAATCCAAAACTAAAAGCGATTTTCGTTTAAACCCTAGTTAAAACCACGAACTTGGGGAAAAGCAATTAGAGTAAGTGTTAGGTTAATTCACGAAGCAGAATGAAAGAGAAAATAAGAAATGAAAGAAAAGGAAAAAGGCTAAAAAAAGAAATATGAAATATTAAGAGAAGAAGCAAACCCATTTCAGACGGAAGCTCGTCGTCGGCGAGATTTGAGAAGTGAAAATGTTCGTCGGAGCACAGTTGAATGTACGAGGGAGTACGCGGGAGGTTACAGGTTACATTAGATCGTTGGATATGTAATTTATTGGCCAAAATGACAAAAATGGTCCCTTATGTTTATAATTTTGTGGAGTGGTCCTTATGTTTAATTCTCTAACCATTAGATTTGAGAGGAACCATAAAAAAGAAAAACAAATGAAAAAATTTCGCATTTGAATTTTGAAGGTGAAGTTTATGCATTTTTTGTTATTTTTGGTGAATTTTGCTTTTTTGATCTGCTATATAGTTGGCACAATTTTTAATGTTAGCATTTTTTGGATTTAATATGACTTTAATAGTTTTTTATATAAATATTTATTTCATGGTTCCTATTAAGTCTAATAGATAAATCTTATCAAGGGTCATTTTCTCTAGTATATTATTTGTATTTCTTTTATTAAACCATAAGAAGAGCCCTTAACTTTTTAAAATATGTGTCAGTCTAATACTCCGTATAATCGTAAATTTGTTTCTAATATTGGAATTTTTTTTGCTAAATTATGAGTGTGGGATATGATTTCTTTTCCTTCCTATATAAAATTCTACAAAGTAATTTCTTGTTTTCGAAAGGATAATTTTTTAGATCTAAACTCGCATTTCAAATAGGTTTAAAAAAATATTTAATTGCGATCATCTACAACGTGAATTAAACGAATGTGTACCTCCCCCACATTCTTTTTCTTTTTCTTTTTCGATCTCTCGATATATTCTATATTTTCACCTTTTTGGCATATTGCTTCCTATTCCTTCTTTCTTATTTACTAATTGAAAACAATATTTTTTATTGTCCTAATTTGATCATTTATATTTCTTTTTCAATCCCTCTCCCTTCTATCCTCTCCTCGGCAAAGGCATTTTCTAATGTCACTATTCCTAGTATCTTCAAATAAAAAACTTTTCTTATTAGTGAAAAATATGAAGAAAAAAAACATAGGAAAATAGTGGAGAGATATCTTTATGCGTAATTCTTTCGCTCATTAGACGAGTATTCGGCATTTTCAAGATTTATAGATTCCAACTTTTGGGTATGCTTCATTAAATCAATGTTTCTATAACAAAATCTCGATCCATCAAGTTGATGATGCTATGTGAATTAATGAAAACACTAAATATCGTGTCAATAAAAAATTCTCAAGAGAGATAGATTATTGTTCGTTAACATCCCAACAATCCCACCCTGTGGGAACATACTGGGTAGTTGTTGTTGTTGTAGTTGTTGTTGTAACATCCCAACAACAAGCATAGTGATAGTGTCAAACATTAATTACTATGGCTATTAATGGTCAACTCCAATATCCTTTTGTTTTTCCCAAATGACGAGATAGACTATCTCGCACCAAGGAATATGGAAAATTATTATCACCTTATTATAACAACAACAACAATCAAGTAAAATCTCACTAATGGAGTCTGGGGAGGGTAATATGTACACAGACCTTATTGCTACCCCGAAACGCGGAGATGCTATTTTCAGACGACCATCGGCTCAAGAAGATAAAAAAAGGTGATATATTAGTACCATCAATAAAATCATAGAAAAAATAATAGCATCATAAGAAACACGAAATAGATGGAAAGTACAATAATAACCAGTTGATAAAGTTTGGCACCAGTAGATAACCACTAGCATTTTAAGACAAAATCCTAACCGACTAGCTTCACTATGGTGTGCCGTAGAAATATTCACAATTACCTCCTAACCTACAACCTTAATGTTCGACTTCCACAACTTCCTATCAAGGGCTATGTCCTCAATAATCTGAAGTCGCGCCATGTCCTGCCTGATCTCCTCTCCAATGTTTCTTGGGCCACCCTCTATCTCTCTTGTACCCACAAAAGCAAGCCGCTCATGCCTCCTCACTGGGGCATTAGAGCTTCTCCTCTAAATGTGCCCGAACAATCTGAACCTTCCTTCATGTATCTTGTCATTCATGGGGGCCACGTCCACTTTCTCCTGAATATCTTCATTTCTAATCTTACCCATCTTAGTATGTCCGTACATCCACCTCAACATCTTCATCTCTGCTACTTTCACCTTGTCGATACGTAAGTTCTTAACTAGCCAACACTTAGTCTCGTACAATATGGTCAGCCTAACTACTGCTCTATAAAACTTACTTTTTAGTATCTGTGGTACTTTCTTGTCACACAGGACTCCCGACGCTAACCTACATTTCATCAATCCCACCCCTATATGATATGGCATATCCTCATCGTTCTTCCCATTTCCTTGAATAACCGACCCAAGGTAATTGAAACTACCCCTCTTGGATATGACTCGAGAGTCAAGCTTCACGTCCAATACCACTTCCGTCGGCTTGATGCCGAACTTGCACTCTAGGTATTCCATCTTAGTTCTGCTTAACTTGAAACCCTTAGACTCAAGAGTATGTCTCCAAACCTCCAGCCTCTCATTAACATCGCCTATCGTCTCATCAATAAGAACTATGTCATTAGCAAATAAAATACACCATGGCACTTCCCCTTGAATATGGTGTGTCAGTGCATCCATTACCAGGGAAAAAAGGAATGGACTGAGTGCAAACCCCTGGTGCAACCCCGTAACAACCATAAAATGCTTGAAGTCGCCTCTCAATGTCCTAAATTGAGTCTTAGCTCCATCATACATGTATTTAATCACCCTAATGTAGGCAACCAACACACATTTCACCTATAAGCAACTCTATAAAATCTCTTTAGGAACCTTGTCGCACGCTTTCTCCAGATCAATAAATACCATGTGTAAATCTTTCTTCCTATCCCTATACTGTTCCACCATCCTCAAAATAAGGTGGATAGCTTCCATGGTAGAACGCCCCGACATGAACCCGAATTGGTTGCCTGAAATAAACATCGTCCTTTGTACCCTCACTTCTACCACCCTATTCAAACTTTCATGGTATGACTCAGTAATTTGATACCCCTATAATTGTTACAACTCTGGATATCACCATTTTTCTTGTGCAACATAACCATTGTACTCTACCTCCACTCTTTCGGCATCTTATTCGTCTTGAAATAATATTAAACAACCCATTAAGCTTTTAAAGCTTGCTCTACCACACACCTCCAAAGTTCAACCAGAATTTTGCCTGGCTCGGTAGCTCTTCCCCTACTGCATAGCCTCCATGACCTCCTCAACCGTAATGTTCCTACCATACCTTGAGTCATAGAGACTCTCGGAATGCCCAATTCACCGAGTACGATATCCAGATTTCCTCCTATATTTAGAAGTTCATGAAAGTAAGTTTGCTATCTCCATTTAATCTGGTCCTCCCCTATCAAAACTTTGTCGTTCTCATTTTTGACGCACCTCACTTGGTTCAGATCTCGAGTCCTCCTCTCTCTTGACTTAGCCAGCCAAAATAACTTCTTTTCCCCGCCTTTGTCCCCTAGTTCCTCATATAAATGAGCAAAAGTCGCAGTCTTAGCCTTCTTGACTTCCAGTTTTGCCTCCTTCATGGCTACCTTATACCTCTCATTGTTCGCTCACCTTTCCTACTCACTAGTGTTCCCTACTAACTACATGAATGATGTTCTAAATGTCAATACCACACAATAGGGGGTGATTTGTGTTGTACCTAATTTTCACGTTAGAAGAACCTAGTTCTTCTAAGTGTTCTAACTACAGCAGTTTGCGGAATAATAAATGCTGAAAGTAAAGTACACAGATATTTTTACGTGGGAAACACCTAGCTCAAAAGGTGATAAAACCACGACCTACTACTCAGTAGGATTTTTCCAAACTCCGCTAAAATCACTAAGCCAAAAACTGCATTTACAAAGACTCTTTGTAAACCTAAGGATTAACTCTAATCCTAGCGTGGCACACAGCCTCAACTATTGCGACACTTTCAAGTTAACTCTAACTTGAATACTCAACTCACTTAATATAATTGCTTTTATGAAAGCTAAAAGGTACAATATCAAACCTTGCTACAATTGAACTAAACTTTGAATAAACACAATGATGAAACTGGTTCTTCTATATTAGTTCATGTAGCTTCATATGTGCACACTTGTATCTCACATATATTGCTTACAAAACAGACTTGATTCTTTTTACTATCAAATATGCTTTACTTCTGCTTATGTGCATTACCTGTAAAAGAGAACAACTTAGTTATTTAATAGATCAACAGTTACAGTTTGATCAAGACTCTGTGCTTATCCTTTGTTGATTTCAGTCCTTAACTACTACAAACTCACATCCTTATCCTAGCTTAGGATTGTGTTCTCTTATCTTAAGAAGATTGTTCTCCTTAGAACTCAATGCAACCTTTTCGATCATATTCCGAAGATATTTATTGCAAACGTCTTAGTACATAACTCCCTCATGTGCCTTCCATGTGCGGTGGTTATGACTAATTGTGTTTCTCATGATGGACTAGGTCCTTCTCCTAATGTTCATTTGTCAATCATCAAAACTTCAACTGAACTTGACTAACAAATTCCCCCTTTTTGATTATGCCTTCCATGCCCGGGACCACAATTCAAGCCCGCCTGGCCCAGGCCCACGAAGACCGGCCCGCAGGCCAGTTTAGGCCCGGGCCCGAAACAAATTACAGCCTTACTTTTGGCATCATCGAAAAGTTGCATAATTAAGGTGAACTCAGTAATCTAATAATTACTCATGGCCACTGGGGCAACTGTAAGTGAACACATGCTTTAGTTAACTCAACTCAGAAAAATAACTATAAATATCAGACTTAACAAAAACAAGATGAGCTGCATTCATTAATTAGAAAGTAGTTTCTACAATGCAGTCCACAAAGAGAAAAACAGAATTATCCAACCATGAGCAATACAAAGAAAAAAACATCTAAAAATCCCAAACTAGGTCACTGAATGGTCTTGACTGGTGCATACTATGATAGAATAGCTAAGGCTTAGAAGAGCTAGAGGGTTGGGTTTGTAGCAGGTTCAACATTTGTTTGAGCATTCCTTCATTTTTCTCCTTTTCCCTTGCAAGTTAAGCTCTCAACCCATTTCTTTCTCTCTCCAATTCAGCAACTCTTGCCTGAAGCCTTACTATTTCAGCATCATTTGCTCCAACCTCATGAACTAAGGCTCTAACCTTGCTATTCACAGGAGTTTTTGCTGATGAATCAGGTTCAACTAGAGCTATGTTGAGCAGATAGTCACAAGCTTGAAGTGTCTTGCTGCCAAAATGCTCTTTGCTCGATGCCATTTCCCACTTTTTCAGGGGAACATGTAATCTTTCAAGCTTCACAATGAAGGCATGCCAGTTGATTTGCTTTCCATCATTCAGACATTGCATAAGCACCATATCCATATAATTTGATGTATGTCTCCTTTCTTGTATGGGTAGGAGACATTTGTTGACAAAATCAAAGAGCACTTTGTGATCTGGCCTCATTTCACTTTTATAAACAACCCCTGGCCTCAGGCACCTCTTCCTCTGATGTGATTTCAAAAAAAATTCCTAGTAATCTGAAGATCAGTAGGCAATCCATCTAGGCAAGGCCACATCTGCCTTGTATAGTCATCATATCCCTCACTAGGGATGCTTAAGATCTTGCCCAGCTTCACTTCACTAAACTTCACCTTGACACCCTTCACCTTGCTAGTCATTATCCCATTTTTCACTGTTCCATTGGCCATGGACTCAACAAGTTCAGTCCTAGCCAACTTTCCATCCATCTGAAGAACCATGTTCTTCTAGCCTTGAGCTTCTAAAGCAGACAGAAGCTTTATCATCCTTGGCTCTTCCAGGTCCCTCAGTAATCTTCCCTTCAAAATTTTTCTTTTACCAAACATGGTAAGTCTGTCCAGTTCTTTATTCAAATTCTTCTCCTTCTTCCTCACTTCTCCACTCATCATCTTCTTCAATAGTTTTGACTTGCTTTCCTTTTCCAGCTGACTTTGTTCTTTTGGCAAGAGTAGATTCAGCAGGTACTGATTTGGTAGACTTTTTGACAGAAGTCCTGGTTCCCTTGGACTTTGCTACTGGAATCTCCACAGTGGGACTATCATCTAGATGGACATGTTCCATCTCTTGTTCTTTTTCCTCAACAATAGTCTTTGAGCTTTGACCAATCTTTTCTTTCCCTTTTTTTTCTTGCTTTCCTCCAAGGTCCTTTTTTAATTATTCTTCACTCTCTCTAACTCTACTTCTTGTAGCTCTAATCCTGGCAGTAGCCTTGGTTGGTGATTTCTTGTTTTTCTTGGTTGGTTTGGCTGCAACAGTGTTTTTGGTGATGAGGATTTTCATTTCTTTGGGTCATAACTTGCCCCCACTTTCTTTAGTAAGTCAACCAGACATTCTTCATTAGATGAACCAGGTTCATCTTGTACTTGGCTCAGATTTATTAACCCCTCAGTTGCCTCCCCTGACCCACTTCCCCTGACTTTGATACTTCATCTCCCTCATTCCCACAAATGGCTAAGATCTCCTTCTTCCTTTTCTTTTTCAATTTTTCAGACTCACTCCCACCTATATCTCTAGTAGCCCCTATCAGAACAAATCTATTTTCCTCTCTCTGAACCACATCTGAAAAGACATAACACGTATCAACTTCCCTTTGAGTTTCCTGTGTTTTGGTCTGTTCAGAAGACCCTGGTTCATCACTTTCACTTATAGAGATGGAATCATCAGATTCTGAGCTCGAGTTGGACTCAAATACAAGGCTTACTTTCTTTTTACTTGATTAAAGTTTTTCATTCAAGGTTTTCCTCAAAGAACCGGTTGCTACAGTTTTTCTTGCTAGCATTTTCTTGTGACGGAATCTAGGTTTAGGATTTTCAATAGGTGGTGTGGAAGATGAGGTGTTGGGTGAAACGGGTGGTGGAGTGCCTGGGTTATCTTATGGATTTGTCATTATGAGAGAATTCTGAAACCCTAAGTAGATTTTTCGTGGTGTGGAAGCTATGGAGAGTTACAGACACGAAAGACAGAGAGAGTTAAGGTATTTTTGAAGAATTGATAATTGAGGAGTATTTTGGGGGTTATAAAGACGGTAATAATTGCTCATATTTTGCAGCCTTTTCAGTAGTCACTTAGAAGTCTAATCAAATTAGAGTTCTGGTCTTCTTAGGTATTAAATATAATTGCTAGGATTTAAGTAAGGTTGTCGTTAAGTTTAGACTTCTAGTTTCAATGAAATTGGTTCAATAGGCTCAACGAATAGTATTTTGGACTTTTCGTATATCTAGGATTTTTGTTCATAATTAATAATTAAATTTTTCTATTTGTGCAAAGAATAGAAATATACCTGGACTTTTCATGAGCATAATTTGATGAACTAGGTTCTTCAAGTGACACTTCTCTTGATTATGCCTCATATGACAAAATAGAAATTTTGTAAGAGATTAATGAATTTCATAAACACATATCGCAAGAGTATACTATTTACAATATGATATTGAGTATAGATTAGTCTAATATTCACACAAAATAGAACTCCTAACCAATTTTTTTCTTTCTTATATATTCCTTTTTTTGTGCTTTCTGAACTCATCATACCCCTATACAACTTTTGATCAACTGATGAACCAGGTTCATCAACATCTAATTTAGTGGCAGTTGCAATATGTGTATCTATTTCTTTAGAGTCCTCCATTTTAAACTTCTTGATTAGTTCCTTTGTATATTTCGATTGATGAATCATGGTTCCATTTGAGCTTTATTTTATCTGTAAGCCTAAGAAAAAGTTTAGTTCACCCATCATACTTATTTCAAATTCACTTCCCATTAGTTTTGCAAATTTCTTGCTCAACTTATCTATGGGGGCCCCAAATATGATATCATCAACATATATTTGTACAACAAGAAGATCTTTACTTTTTTGTTTTAGAAATAGGGTGCTGTCAATTTTACCTCTTTTGTACCCATACACCAGGAGGAATTTTGACAACCTTTCATACCAAGCTCTTGGGGCCTGCTTGAGACCATAGAGAGCCTTATCTAGCTTGTAAACATTTTCAGGACATTCTTTGCTTTTGAATCCTGGAGGTTGTCTTACAAACACTTCTTCTTTGAGATAACCATTTAAGAAGGCACTTTTGACATCCATTTGATGAAGAGTGAATTCCATATGTGCTGCAAAGGCTATGAGGAGTCTGATTGCTTCAAGTCTAGCAACTGGAGAAAAAGTCTCATCATAATCAATGCCTTCCTCTTGACTATACCCTTGAACCACCAACCTTGCCTTATTTCTTGTAACTGTTCTGTCTTCATCCAATTTGTTCCTGAAGACCCATTTCGTTCCAATGACTGACCTGCCTTTAGGTTTTGGAACCAAGTGCCACACTTGACTTATTTCAAAATGATTGAGTTCATCTTGCATAGCATTTACCCAGCTGCATCTTGTAGAGCTTCACTCACATTTTTAGGTTCAATAAGAGACACAAAAGCATCAAATACGCATAGGTTCTTTAGTTGTGATATTGTCTTGACCCCTAATGTTGGATCATTTATGATGTTCTCAATGGGGTGAGAACTCAAATACTTGTAAGATTTTCCAACCATCTGGTTTCTGATGGTTTCTCCTTTATTGTTATGCTGTAGAGGAATAAGATCAGAAGCACGATCCTTTTGATTGGTTCCCCCTATCAGATTACCCGGGGTGACTGGACATGTTCCATCACATGCTATCCTTTGGTGTAGCCTTGACTTGTGTTATGACTTCAGTTAATTTTCTCATCGGTCCAATGGCTTCATCTTCATGTTCTTGTCTTTCAGAAAGAGTGTTAGATTCATCAAATACAACATGTACACTTTCTTCAACACATACAGTTCTTTTATTAAATACTTTATATGATTTGCTATGTGAAGAATATCCCAAGAATATTCCCTCGTCACTTCTGGGATCAAACTTGTCTAGGGAGTCTTTGCCATTATTGTCCACATACTACTTGCAACCAAAAGCCCTAAGGTGGGATATATTTGGTTTTCTCCCTTTAAGTAACTCATAGGGAGTTTTCTCTACAAGAGGCCTAGTCATACATCTGTTTATTATATAACAAGCAGTGTTTGTAGCCTCTGCCCAGAAGCAATGAGGTAGTTTACTAGAAAGTAACATAGTCCTTGCCATATCCTCAAGGGTTCTATTCTTCCTTTCAACTACTCCATTTTGTTGAGGGGTCCTAGGAGCAGAAAAATTGTGGTCTATTACATTTTCATCACAATATTCAGCAAATTTTGCATTTTCAAATTTAGTTCCATGATCATACCTAATGGAAGCAAGTTGATTTCCTAATTGCTTCTAGGTTTTCCTAATAAAAGCAGTGAACATTTCAAATGCTTCATCTTTAGAGGTTAGAAACAATACACAGGTAAACCTAGAATAATCATCAACTAGCACCATTACATATCTTTTACCACCTCTGCTCATGGCTCTCATTGGACCACAAAGATCCATATGAACTAGTTCCAACGTCTTGAAAGTACTTACCGTTTTCTTAGGTTTAAAGGGTGACCGTACCTGCTTCCCCCTGGAGATGCCTCACAAACCTTGTCTTCCTTGAACTTGATATTAAGTAGCCATATTACCAAGTCCTTGAAGACTAGTTTGTTTAATTGATTTAGACTGGCATGGCCAAGTCTTTTGTGCCAAAGGAGGGGATCACTAATTATCACACTCAAGCAAGTGAGTTTTTTTCCAGAAAGAGTTGACAAATCTACAATATAAATATTGTTAACTCTCCTTCCCTGCAAAATAATCTTGTCAGTAGTAAGGCTAATTACAAATCATTTTGTGGAAGTGAAGGCCACAAGGTTACCTTTGTCACACAGTTGTGACACGCTTATCAGGATATACTTTAAGCCATCTATCAAATAGACATTCTCAATTGAATGAGAGTTTGTTTTTCCTATCTTTCCAACACCAATGATCTCACCTTTCTTTCTATTTACAAAGAAGACATTACCTCATTTAGGTTCTCAAGTGAAAGGAACTGGTTCTTGTTACCGGTCATATGTTTTGAGCAGCCACAATCTATGTACCACATTTGGCTACTTCCTTTCACTTGATCCTGCAAAAGAAATCATGGGTTAGTCTTAGGAACCCAAACTAGTTTGGGTCCCTTTCTATGGGCAAACGGATAAACCAAATTTTTCTTTGCCCAACTAGGCAGTTTATGTTTTTCTTTAAAAAAAGCTTTGTTCAGTTGACCAGCCTTTTCTCTAGCATTACATTCGTTTTTGTAATGGCCAGTCTTACCACAGTGTGTGCAAATCTTATTCTCAGGAAGTGTGAGATACTTATTTTTAGGATCCCATTTTGGAGCTTGAGTCTCAAATCCAAGTTCTCTCTTATTGCAACTATGATGTTCTTGTAGCCAAGAAAGTGCATCAGAAGCCTTGTTCCATTTGCATGTTCTGTCTAGTTCATTCTTTACCTTTCCTAAATCTTCTTTTAAGACTTTAATCAACTCATCTATCTTGTACAATTCATCTTTCATTTTTCCTATATTTTCTTCTAAGATGAGAGATGATCGATCAACCTTTTTCTTACATTTCCCTAATTTCAGTTTAATGTTTTCAGATCTGAGTTCTAGAATCTTATTTTCAAGTTGATGAACCTGGTTCTTCAACTCAGTACTTATGTTGTCACTCTTATCAGCCCTAGACTCAAGTCTTTTACATTTTTCTTCTAGGATAACACATTCTTTAGACATAACATCTTTCTCACTATTTAATATTTTAGACTCATCTATGAAGTCCATCAGCAAATCAGCCAGTTTTTCTTTGGATAAAAAATTTATCTTTTCTTTAAGGTGTAGGATACTTACCTCCTGTTCATCTTCTGATTCTCCGATGGCCATAAGAGCTTGCTCATCTTCAGCTTCATTTTTTTAGTCCTCATATGATGTTTCTCTCCATGTAGCAACCATGGCTTTTGTTGATCCCTTATTTCTTTTTGGTTGAACCCGTTCCTTCCATCTGTTTCTTCTTTCTGCTCTTTCTTTCTTCCATTCAATCTCCCGTTGTGGACAATTTCTGATGTAATGATCACTCTTCCCACACCTGTAACAACCTTCATTAGGTTGTTTCTCTGGAGCCCTGGATTTGTTGAATGTTGTTCCTTTTGAAGTACTTTTTCCTCTCATAAGGACTTTCTTGAAATCTCTGGTTATCATAGCCATCTCATAATCTTCAAGATCTGATCCTTCTGAAATTCTGAGAGCCAGACTTCTTTCTTTCTTTGGAGCATCTATTTTCATTGTTTGCCTTCTCAGTTCATAGGCAGTGAGATTTCCAATTAGTTCATCTAACTTTAGAGTAGCAATGTTCTTTGATTCCTGAATAGAAGTGATTTTGCTTTCCCAGCAGACTAGCATAACCCTAGTTAGAATTTTCTCCACCTTGTCTTCTTCCAGGACAATCCTTCCAAAAGACCCAAGTTTATTTGCTAGTGTAGTGAACCTGGTATACATTTCTTGGATAGTTTCTCCTTCTTTCATTGTAAAATTTTCATATTGAGAATACAATAGAGTTCCTCTTGACCTCTTTACGTGAGGTGTTCCTTCATGAGCCACTTGTAGAGTGTCCCAGATCTCATTGGCAATAGTACAACCTTGAATCCTGTTGTACTCATCGGGACTCAGTCCACATACCACCCATTTTTTGGCTTTTGCATTTTTCTCCCATTTTCTTAGATCTTCAGTGGTACAATCTACTATTGTCTTTGGAACATCCACTCCTTCAGCATTATTCTTGGTTGTGGCTAAAGGACTATTAGTGATGATATCTCAAAGTTCATAGTCTTCACCCGTGATATGGTCCCTCATTCTGTTTTTCCACCAGGAGTAGTAGAGGCCATTGAAGAGATGAGGCCTAGCAGTGGATTTCCCTTCCAGTTCCCAGGTGGTGCACTCATGTTGATCTTTCCTAAGGTGTTAACCTCTTCAAGGATAACCTGCTCAAATACCAATTGATGTTCTAAACGTCAATACCACACAAGAGGGGGGGGGGGTAATTTGTGTGGTACCTAATTTTCGCGTTAGAAGAACCTGGTTCTTCTAAGTGTTCTAGCTACAACAGTTTGCGAAATAATAAATGCTGAAAGTAAAGAACACAGATAATTTTTACGTGGAAAACATCTGGCTCAAAAGGTGAAAAAACCATGACCTACTACTCAGAAGGATTTTCCCAAACCACTAAAATCACTGAGCCAAAAACTACATTTACAAAGACTTTTTGTAAACCCAATGATTAAATCTAATCCCAGTGTGGCACACAGCCTCAACTATTGCGACACTTTCAAGTTAACTCTAACTTGAATACTCAACGCACCTAATACAATTGCTTCTATGAAAGCTGAAAGGTACAATATGAAAACCTACTACAACTGAACTAAACTCTGAATAAACATAATGATGAAACTGGTTCTTTTATATTAGTTCATGTAGCTTCAGATGTGTACATTTGTATCTCGCATATATTTCTGCAAAACAGACTTGATTCTTTTTGTTCTCAAATATGCTTTACTTATGCTTATGTGCATTACCTGTAAAAGAGAACAACTTAGTTATTTAATAGATCAGTAGTTAGAGTTTTATCAAGACTCTGGTGCATATCCTTTGTCGATTTCAGTCCTTAACTACTACAAGCTCTCATCCTTATCCTAGCTTAGGATTATGTTCTCTTATCTTAAGAATAATGTTCTCCTTAGAACTCAATGCAACCTTTTCGATCATATTCAGAAGATATTTTTTGCATACGCCTCAGTACATATCTTCCACACGTGCCTTCCATGTGCGGTGGTTATGACTAACTATGTTTCTTATAATGGACCAGGTCCTTCTCCTAATGTTCATTTATCAATCTTCAAAACTTCAACTAAAGTTGGCCAACAAGGTACGCCGCCTTCTTCAATTCCACTTTATTATGGACAACTTCATTCTACCACCAGTCTCCTTTGTGGCCACCAGTATAGTTCGAAGAGACCCTAACACCTCTCTCGCCTCATTCCTAATACGGTCCGCAATCGTCGACCACAGAGTGCTTGCGTCCCCATTACTCCTCCAAGCTCACATAGTCGATAACCTCCCTTCCAACTCTTGAGCTTTGTCCTTAGTCAAGGCACCCCACCTAATACTTGGATGCCCTCGTACAAACCTATTTTTCCTCCTTATTATAATACCAATGTCCATCACCAAAAGCCTATGATGCATTGCAAGGGTCTCACCCAGAATAACCTTTCAATCCTCGCACAATGTTCTATTATATCTCCTGAGGAGAAGGTAGTCGTGATGGCGCCCAACACAACTGCTAGGCAAGCCCGACCATTTACACTCTCATCCCGAGCATGAAGTTCAAATCAATTACCTGAACATTTATGTCAACAATAAAGCATAACTGTATAACCACCCCAGAGATCTAGGGTCACGAGTCTGGAGCCTCTAAACAAGATCGGATAACAACATCTAGACCAAATACTAAAGTCCGAATAATTTATATACAAAAGAAAAATAGAATAAGAAGAGAAGCCAGGTTCTGCGAACTCCAGCAGCTACCTCAGCAACTCGGATAGATACTGATAAAAGCTGGAGTGCTCGTTTATCCCTTCTGTGTACCTGAATCTGCACACAAAGGTGCAGGGAGTAGGGGTGAGTACTAAGTATTCAGTGAGTAATAAATATATAAAAGCAGCTGAAAGAAGGAAATCCACAGAATACCACAGTATGAAGCTAACTACAGTCCGAATCTCTTACGAACTAGCATCAAGAGTACAATATAGCTACCACAGAATAATTTAACAAATAAAGATGCAATGCAATGCACATAACCGCTACGGCGTGTAGCCCGATCCATTTAACGTCGACGGCGCTCACCGGGGGTGTGTACAGACTCCGGAGGGGCTCCTACAGCCCAAGCGCAATACTGCTGCGGCGTGCAGCCCGATCCTCATATCAACCACTGCGGCGTGCAGCCCGATCCTCATATAAACCGTTGCGGCGTGCAGCCCGATCCATCCTCAGTCCACATAAATCATATAAGTCACAAAAACAGTTCATTTTTCTTAATTCCAGTTCCCAGTTCATAATTTATGAAAAGTACTTTAACTTTTATTTAATTTGCAAAAACCGGTGACTTAACATTTCAATAGTGTGATTTCAAATTCCAGGACCGAGATCAATGATTAAGCAAGTATAGCTATCACATAAATACTATCCCCTAGGGATACTACAGGTCGGCACAAGGCCCCAAACAAGGCTTACAGCCCATAAATATGTCAAACACAACGTATTTCCATCACTACTAGCATATTTTCCATATCCGGGATGAACCAAGTCTCAATCCCCAGTCACAATCAGTCCCGCACCTGCCACGGGGTGCGAGCCACGCCCTACTAGCGTCATAATGTGCTAAGCCGGGGTTTCGAACCCTCAGGGCTACCATATACACAAACTACTCACCTCTAGCCGGCCGTAGACTCGTCCGCGATACCTTTTCCCTTCAAATTTGCCGCCTCGTGCGTAGAATCTAGTCAAACACAACAATTATATCAAATACGGGTCAAAGAAACATAACCCAATTCAATCTATACGAAATACGCAATAATACACCAAGTTGGTAAAACCCGGACCCCGGGCCCGCTTCTTGAAAAATTCCGAAATTCATACCAACAGATTCCTCGTCTCGCCACGAGTCCGTGCATATAAAATTTATCGAAATCGGAGTTCGAATGGCCTTTCAAAACCCAAAAATTCGTTTTCATGATTTAGGCCCTAGTTCTTCACAAATTCTACCAATTTCAGGAATTTTGGTGTTTATTCTAGCATAAAATCATGTTTTTGAGTCAAGAAACTTACCTCCAGCGATTACCCATTGATTTCTCTCTTAAAAATCACCTCAGAAGCTTCTTCCCGTTCCAAAATTGGAAGAAAACTCGACCTGCTCGTTCTAGGTATACTGTTCACGCATTTAATTGCTCCCAATGGATTCCTTGTGAAATTCTAATGAATTTAGGCTTTTGAATCACTCAATTTGACCTTATAATGAAGGAGATATGTAGGTTTTAAGGTTTGCAAATAGTGCAGGTTTTTAATACGCCGTCAGGAGCAGTTTCGTCATTAACCTGAAAATCTAGCCAACCTTAGTAAAATGGCCATAAAATCCTCATACGATGTCCAAATTCGATGATTCTTTTTGCTACGGGTCCGTAATTACGATACGGATCTAGTTCTTCATTCAAGACAATAATCCAATCTCATTTGTTCAATATGATATCATTTATGCTTGAAGAAACGATGTCGAAGCATAAGAAAAACGAGCATAACGCAACCCAAACCTATCTGAAACTCACCCGAGCTCCTTGGGACTGCATACGAACATACTAACATGCCACATATGATCATGCAAACTTAGTTTCACTCTCAAAACACCAAAACTAATATCAAAACACCAAATTTACATCGGATTCAAGCCTAAGTTCTTCCAAAACTTCCGAAACTTGCATTTGATCTAAAACTCGACCTAAACACCTCCGAATGATCTAAAATTTTGCACGCATATCCCAAATCACCTAACGGAGCTACTGCAACTATCAGAATTCCATTCCGACCCCCGGATCAAAATCTCACTTACCGTTCGGATTTCATCAAAATTCGACCTTAGCCAATTCAAGCCTAAAACTTCACCGGACCTCCGAATTCGATTCCGATTGCTCTCCTAAGCCATAAATGATCCTCCAAAACTAGTTGAATCATCAGAATTCAATTCCGAGCTGCCAAAGTCATCGGTCAACATTCGGTTGACTTTTCCAACCTATTCTTCTCAAAAAGGGATTTATGGCCTTATTTCTATCTAAATTCCCTCCGATTTGCTTCTAAATCTCCAAACACATATAAGTTAGCATATTGAAGTATTAAATGGAGAAAATGGGGCGATAAATTCCGTAACGACGGGCTGGGTCGTTACATTCTCCCCAACTTAAACAAACGCTCGTCCTCGAGCGTACCTAGATTTGTACTAGAAGCAACCCAATACCTGACTGACCTTACCAAGCATATATGCGGGGTGGTACCACGTCACCCTATCCATCATAAGTCTGATAACACAATATAGCTGAACTTTCATAGTCCATCTGAAACATAGACCACATGCACCTTCCGAAATCATATACCAAATCCGACTCCCACGTTTATACTCAGAATACACCCGAGCCAAACTGTAATAGCCCATACTCGCCACTCCGGGTGAGATCTTATGGTGTACCAAACAACTCAATCACTCGAGATGATGCCCTCTAATCACAACAATTTCCCACGATAACCAAATATTACCGAAAAACCTTTCTCGTTAGCTAAAGTCTTATTCCAACACCTTCATGTATGTTGCCCAAGGCAACCGAACACACGATATATCGAATCCATCTCTCAAGTCATCCATTCATGAATCCATTTCCCTTTTTGACCGACATTACAATATATTTCGGAGCCAAACCTCGATGTATTCCTTTCTAACCAGCTGAAATCATATATGCCCGCACTCATTAATGGCTCCAACGATTATTCCGATTATGACACACCGCATTGGTGATATGACACCTCAACACCGGCCTAAGCCATAATGAGCACAACACAGGCTCCAATAAGAACGCTTGAACATACTCAAATCATGACAACTACCTCAAACAAGGAGCTGTAATTCAAATTCCTCAATACCGTCACAACACATAACTGAGATCTTGTCTCACATCATAGAATTAGAGTACTTGAATCCTCCTCGAAAGGTCATAACTTCACGTAGCCTTGCCACGGCTCATGATTCCATCCAAATACTATTACTCCTGAAGCACCTCAAGTCACCATGCTCAAAACAGTCAGCCACGCACAGATTTAGGTCTGAACTCAAGCAATCAATCTCACCCACGGTGAAACAATTAATATACGCCATCAAATCTTGTAAGGACATAACCGATGCACCAGTCGCCGAACGACACCTAACACTGACTTTCCTCAGAGACTAGGAAGTGTAGTACGCAAGGTAACCTATGGAAAAAAAACTATGCTCCATATTACATGGTTGTGGCGTGCAACTTGCTCAAAATGGCATACCCGTGGTGGCGTGCCACCCGATCCAGATACCATACCTGTGGCGGCGTGCCACCCGATCCAAATAACCCGTGGCGGCGTGCCACCCGATCCACGCAAAACTCTCGCAAAAAAAAAAATGCACACCGAGTCAGATTTCTCATTACAACAAACATATATAGCCTCAAGCTCGGCCGCAAGATATGCATCCGACAAAGTCTCCCCAATACCGAAACTGGATCAATAGTAGAAACCTTTGCACTGATATCCGCCACGAAGGCCCCACTGACAAAGCAATACCTACCCGCCGTCCGTTGGTCCTGGGTACAACTACCCCGTTGGAGCATACTCTGATGCACTCTGTTAAGCAATTTGTGCCATTTCCGACATAGTCCATATCACATTAGTCTATACGACCTGACTTATGACAACCAGTCCGAAATAGAGTATCATAACCCCAAATTCATCATATCAAACTAAGAGAGAGCCACTAGGGCTTCCAATTTCCAATTATCACTAAACAATGCCGATACCCCGATATACAACCAGTGCATAGGCGGATTACGAGAACTTCTAGTCTCCATTACCTATATAACACATAATTCACTATGCCCCACATTCCACTATACGAATACTTAACACACATCAATCATCCATTCATACCACGAAAGTCATTCAAGAATTTCCCTATGCCATCAACAACTCAATCATCACAGTCGATCCAACAAGAGAATACCACCATACCACTAGGTATTATCAGTTTACATTACCTTGTCCTTTTTGACCACATATCCCGCAAACCACTAGAATAGCAGTACCATTGATCGATTCTTAAATCACCTGCAGCTACCCGCACTACCCAATAATTTTTAATGACTTCCCATATATTATGAACTGATCTCAAGACCTTGAACATGCCATTATCAACTTCCCATAACACATCGCATACACCATACCACACTAAGATAACATGGAAAATTTCCATCCCTCTCCTACGCCGCATACCTCAACACACTCAACTAGTCAAGGACCTTCATGATCCTATATAGAAGAAAAGTCATTACATTCCATGTTTCGCATACCGACCGAAATATACTCCCTTTCAAACCACGATAGAACACATCACATACTCTTTCTCCTAATTTATTGCACAAGATGAACTGTCAGGACTGAGTCCTTCTACCCACATCGAGCTACGCAACTACCAGCACTCAAGAGCTTTGTTGCACAATATCTGCAAGACTCATTACTTCGAACACATACCAGGAATTAATCGTATCCTTATCACACCGTTTCAATTTATCAACAAGTTGTTCCATTTTCCCAATTTCCTTTCTGATTCATCTTTAATTTAATATTAGCCTTTACTGTAGCACTACAATATCTCAACTCATGTTACCACACGAGACTCATACACAAGACTACACGGTCTCAGGCTCACAGGCCGCTGAATACTCTCTCAATGTTTCCCAGAAGTACCACATTCTACAATGCTTTATTTTGAAGAACTTCCTGCGATTTGGAATTCGTTATCATTACCTCCCAATACGAATACATAGAATCCCATCAATCACATAACATAACACAAGTCTTGATTCCTTCTAACAAAACCACCGTCTTTAGCCATATACACAATCTTAATACACCTGACTATTACAAGCAAAATCTTGAACACCGCAAAACCATTCTCGGGCATCATTTACCCTTATTCAATTATAATTCAGCTTGTCTTATTAAACATAACCACTCGTTCCTTGTTAGAACTCCGGCACCGCAGAACATGATTACATATAGAAGCATTTAGCTAACTTTCTTTCCTATACACCAAACATTCTTTACCAGCAGCAGTTCAAACCATCCTATTATTTCTTCATATCTACGAAGCACCATAACCTTTATAATAATTTCCCAACATACTTAGAAACTGAATCAACATAGCACACAATAGTGCAATTAGTTAATCAATAACAACCTCCCCAACTTGGGTCGGAGCCATACATCAAAGCACTTTTAGCCACTCATAGCATTCTTTACTCAAATGATGCCATAATGTTATGGTGAGCTTAAACTCAAGTCATTTACAAGCTTGACAACGACTCAAATCATCAAAGACTTTAACCCTTCTGCAATTCTTGCATTTATACACACACCACAGTTAAGCCTACTCTCTTTAGGTGACAGAAATCTTTTCTATGTCCCAAATTTTTCAAAAATTTTGGCAGAATTTCTTTTGTAATTTGGCCTATCCACCTGCCAGAGAATCACCAAACCATCCTAACAATACATACACAACTCAACAAGACAATACAATGTATATCAACAACATTAATCTCAATACTACACGAGTTATATTATCAAAATTGATGCATGGACATGCGATGCACCTGCTCGAATTATAACATATATCAAATACCCTTCAATTACACATCAGAATCAACCCACCTACTTTGCCTCAATCTAGTATTTCAGTACAACACCTTCCACCAGGGTACACATAGCATAATCACTTTAGTCTTTCTGAGTCTAAACTCGTTTTACTATACGTAAGGCACTTTACCTTCCAACTAAGAGATATGATAAATATTCACCATGCCCATAGCTCGGGGCTACACAAAAGATTAAAATTAGAATCAAACACCTAACATCTCATACGTTATCAGCTGCCATTTTCCACAGTTAGGGACAATACCGATCATATAAGTTTCATAATACCAACTCACAAAATCAGCACCTTGGTGCTCATGTCATAGAAAAAGATCTGGCCTCAAGTCCTCCCGACTGGCCCAACGTGAACTCATAAAGATTATATCTCGCTCCTCGACCAGGGAATCACAAGCCATCAAGGCAATTATATTACTGAGCGCTCGAAGCGTACACAGACGTATGGAAGGAATTTCCAAGAATTATATCTCAAGCTGAATCAAGTACGCACGATAAGAATTTCAAGAAATGTGAAGTGTTTCCTAAAAGTTTGCAGCCTCCCGAGGATAAGTACAGGCGTCCAAGAGATTAAGTATCTTATTTCTACCAAAACCTCTACGAACCAACTCGATCACATAAGATACTGTCACGACCCCAATCCCGGTCGTGATGGCGCCTAACACAACTGCTAGGCAAGCCCGACCATTTACACTCTCATCCCGAGCATGAAGTTCAAATCAATTACCTGAACATTTATGTCAACAATAAAGCATAACTGTATAACCACCCCAGAGATCTAGGGTCACGAGTCTGGAGCCTCTAAACAAGATCGGATAACAACATCTAGACCAAATACTAAAGTCTGAATAGTTTATATACAAAGGAAAAATAGAATAAGAAGAGAAGCCAGGTTCTGCGAACGCCAGCAGCTACCTCAGCAACTCGGATAGATACTGATAAAAGCTGGGGAGTGTTTGTCTAATCCTCCTGTGTACCTGAATCTGCACACAAAGGTGCGAGGAGTAGGGGTGAGTACTAAGTACTCAGTGAGTAAAAATAATAGCTGAAAGCAGGAAATCCAAAGAATACCACAAAGCAAAGCTAAACTACAGTCCGATACCTACTACAAACTAACAACAACGACAATATAGCTACCACATGATAATTTAACAAATAAAGATGCAATGCAATGCACATAACCGCTACGGCGTGTAGCTCGATCCATTTAACGTCGACGGCGCTCACTCGGGGTGTGTACAGAATACGGAGGGGCTCCTACAGCCCAAGCGCAAATACCGTTCCGGCGTGCAGCCTGATCCTCATATCATAATAATCGCTGCGGCGTGCAGCCCGATCCTCTTATAAACCACTGCGGCGTGCATCCCGATCCATCCTCAGTCCACATAAATCAGATAAGTCACAAAAATAGTTCATTTTTCTTAATTCCGGTTCCCAGTTCATAATTTATGAAAAGTACTTTAACTTTTATTTAATTTGCAAAAACTGGTGACTTAACATTTCAATAGTGTGATTTCAAATTCCAGGACTGAGATCAATGATTAAGCAAGTATAGCTATCACATAAATACTATCCCCTAGGGATACTACAGGTCGGCACAAGGCCCCAAACAAGGCTTACAACCCATAAATATGTCAAACACAACGTATTTCCATCACTAATAGCATATTTTCCATATCCGGGATGAACCAAGTCTCAATCCCCAGTCACAATCAGTCCCGCACCTGCCACGGGGTGCGAGCCACGCCCTACTAGCGTCACAATGTGCTAAGCGGGGTTTCGAACCCTCAGGCTACCATATACACAAACTACTCACCTCTAGCCGGCCGTAGACTCGTCCGCGATACCTTTTCCCTTCAAATTTGCCGCCTCGTGCGTAGAATCTAGTCAAACACAACAATTATATCAAATACGGGTCAAAGAAACATAACCCAATTCAATCTATACGAAATACGCAATAATACACCAAGTTGGTAAAACCCGGACCCCGAGCCCGCTTCTTGAAAAATTCCGAAATTCATACCAACAGATTCCTCGTCTCGCCACGAGTCCGTGCATATAAAATTTATCGAAATCGGAGTTCGAATGGCCTTTCAAAACCCAAAAATTCGTTTTCATGATTTAGGCCCTAGTTCTTCACAAATTCTACCAATTTCAGGAATTTTGGTGTTTATTCTAGCATAAAATCATGTTTTTGAGTCAAGAAACTTACCTCCAGCGATTACCCATTGATTTCTCTCTTAAAAATCACCTCAGAAGCTTCTTCCCGTTCCAAAATTGGAAGAAAACTCGACCTGCTCGTTCTAGGTATACTGTTCACGCATTTAACTGCTCCCAATGGATTCCTTGTGAAATTCTAATGAATTTAGGCTTTTGAATCACTCAATTTGACCTTATAATGAAGGAGATATGTAGGTTTTAAGGTTTGCAAATAGTGCAGGTTTTTAATACGCCGTCAGGGGCAGTTTCGTCATTAACCTGAAAATCTGGCCAGCCTTAGTAAAATGGCCATAAAATCCTCATACGATGTCCAAATTCGATGATTCTTTTTGCTACGGGTCCGTAATTACGATACGGATCTAGTTCTTCATTCAAGACAATAATCCAATCTCATTTGTTCAATATGATATCATTTATGCTTGAAGAAACGATGTCGAAGCATAAGAAAAACGAGCATAACGCAACCCAAACCTATCTGAAACTCACCCGAGCTCCTTGGGACTGCATACGAACATACTAACATGCCACATATGATCATGCAAACTTAGTTTCACTCTCAAAACACCAAAACTAATATCAAAACACCAAATTTACATCGGATTCGAGCCTAAGTTCTTCCAAAACTTCCGAAACTTGCATTTGATCTAAAACTCGACCTAAACACCTCCGAATGATCTAAAATTTTGCACGCATATCCCAAATCACCTAACGGAGCTACTGCAACTATCAGAATTCCATTCCGACCCCCGGATCAAAATCTCACTTACCGTTCGGATTTCATCAAAATTCGACCTTAGCCAATTCAAGCCTAAAACTTCACCGGACCTCCGAATTCGATTCCGATTGCTCTCCTAAGCCATAAATGATCCTCCAAAACTAGTTGAATCATCAGAATTCAATTCCGAGCTGCCAAAGTCATCGGTCAACATTCGGTTGACTTTTCCAACCTATTCTTCTCAAAAAGGGATTTATGGCCTTATTTCTATCTAAATTCCCTCCGATT
>JASVEL010000378.1:0-33200 GCA_032618575.1 Nicotiana noctiflora | reverse complement strand
GAACCAATTCTGAAAAGACATAACACGTATCAACTTCCCTTTGAGTTTCCTGTGTTTTGGTCTGTTCAGAAGACCCTGGTTCATCACTTTCACTTATAGAGATGGAATCATCAGATTCTGAGCTCGAGTTGGACTCAAATACAAGGCTTACTTTCTTTTTACTTGATTAAAGTTTTTCATTCAGGGTTTTCCTCAAAGAACCGGTTGCTACAGTTTTTCTTGCTAGCATTTTCTTGTGACGGAATCTAGGTTTAGGATTTTCAATAGGTGGTGTGGAAGATGAGGTGTTGGGTGAAACGGGTGGTGGAGTGCCTGGGTTATCTTATGGATTTGTCATTGTGAGAGAATTCTGAAACCCTAAGTAGATTTTTCGTGGTGTGGAAGCTATGGAGAGTTACAGACACGAAAGACAGAGAGAGTTAAGGTATTTTTGAAGAATTGATAATTGAGGAGTATTTTGGGGGTTATAAAGACGGTAATAATTGCTCATATTTTGCAGCCTTTTCAGTAGTCACTTAGAAGTCTAATCAAATTAGAGTTCTGGTCTTCTTAGGTATTAAATATAATTGCTAGGATTTAAGTAAGGTTGTCGTTAAGTTTAGACTTCTAGTTTCAATGAAATTGGTTCAATAGGCTCAACGAATAGTATTTTGGACTTTTCGTATATCTAGGATTTTTGTTCATAATTAATAATTAAATTTTTCTATTTGTGCAAAGAATAGAAATATACCTGGACTTTTCATGAGCATAATTTGATGAACTAGGTTCTTCAAGTGACACTTCTCTTGATTATGCCTCATATGACAAAATAGAAATTTTGTAAGAGATTAATGAATTTCATAAACACATATCGCAAGAGTATACTATTTACAATATGATATTGAGTATAGATTAGTCTAATATTCACACAAAATAGAACTCCTAACCAATTTTTTTCTTTCTTATATATTCCTTTTTTTGTGCTTTCTGAACTCATCATACCCCTATACAACTTTTGATCAACTGATGAACCAGGTTCATCAACATCTAATTTAGTGGCAGTTGCAATATGTGTATCTATTTCTTTAGAGTCCTCCTTTTTAAACTTCTTGATTAGTTCCTTTATATATTTCGATTGATGAATCATGGTTCCATTTGAGCTTTATTTTATCTGTAAGCCTAAGAAAAAGTTTAGTTCACCCATCATACTTATTTCAAATTCACTTCCCATTAGTTTTGCAAATTTCTTGCTCAACTTATCTATGGGGGCCCCAAATATGATATCATCAACATATATTTGTACAACAAGAAGATCTTTACTTTTTTGGTTTAGAAATAGGGTGCTGTCAATTTTACCTCTTTTGTACCCATACACCAGGAGGAATTTTGACAACCTTTCATACCAAGCTCTTGGGGCCTGCTTGAGACCATAGAGAGCCTTATCTAGCTTGTAAACATTTTCAGGACATTCTTTGCTTTTGAATCCTGGAGGTTGTCTTAAAAACACTTCTTCTTTGAGATAACCATTTAAGAAGGCACTTTTGACATCCATTTGATGAAGAGTGAATTCCATATGTGCTGCAAAGGCTATGAGGAGTCTGATTGCTTCAAGTCTAGCAACTGGAGAAAAAGTCTCATCATAATCAATGCCTTCCTCTTGACTATACCCTTGAACCACCAACCTTGCCTTATTTCTTGTAACTGTTCTGTCTTCATCCAATTTGTTCCTGAAGACCCATTTTATTCCAATGACTGACCTGCCTTTAGGTTTTGGAACCAAGTGCCACACTTGACTTATTTCAAAATGATTGAGTTCATCTTGCATATCATTTACCCAGCTGCATCTTGTAGAGCTTCACTCACATTTTTAGGTTCAATAAGAGACACAAAAGCATCAAATACGCATAGGTTCTTTAGTTGTGATATTGTCTTGACCCCTAATGTTGGATCATTTATGATGTTCTCAATGGGGTGAGAACTCAAATACTTGTAAGATTTTCCAACCATCTGGTTTCTGATGGTTTCTCCTTTATTGTTATGCTGTAGAGGAATAAGATCAGAAGCACGATCCTTTTGATTGGTTCCCCCTGTCAGATTACCCGGGGTGACTGGACATGTTCCATCACATGCTATCCTTTGGTGTAGCCTTGACTTGTGTTATGACTTCAGTTAATTTTCTCATCGGTCCAATGGCTTCATCTTCATGTTCTTGTCTTTCAGAAAGAGTGTTAGATTCATCAAATACAACATGTACACTTTCTTCAACACATACAGTTCTTTTATTAAATACTTTATATGATTTGCTATGTGAAGAATATCCCAAGAATGTTCCCTCGTCACTTCTGGGATCAAACTTGTCTAGGGAGTCTTTGCCATTATTGTTCACATACCACTTGCAACCAAAAGCCCTAAGGTGGGATATATTTTGTTTTCTCCCTTTAAGTAACTCATAGGGAGTTTTCTCTACAAGAGGCCTAGTCATACATCTGTTTATTATATAACAAGCAGTGTTTATAGCCTCTGCCCAGAAGCAATGAGGTAGTTTACTAGAAAGTAACATAGTCCTTGCCATATCCTCAAGGGTTCTATTCTTCCTTTCAACTACTCCATTTTGTTGAGGGGTCCTAGGAGCAGAAAAATTGTGGTCTATTACATTTTCATCACAAAATTCAGCAAATTTTGCATTTTCAAATTTAGTTCCATGATCATACCTAATGGAAGCAAGTTGATTTCCTAATTGCTTCTAGGTTTTCCTAATAAAAGCAGTGAACATTTCAAATGCTTCATCTTTAGAGGTTAGAAACAATACACAGGTAAACCTAGAATAATCATCAATTAGCACCATTACATATCTTTTACCACCTCTGCTCATGGCTCTCATTGGACCACAAAGATCCATATGAACCAGTTCCAACGTCTTGAAAGTACTTACCGTTTTCTTAGGTTTAAAGGATGACCGTACCTGCTTCCCCCTGGAGATGCCTCACAAACCTTGTCTTCCTTGAACTTGATATTAAGTAGCCATATTACCAAGTCCTTGAAGACTAGTTTGTTTAATTGATTTAGACTGGCATGGCCAAGTCTTTTGTGCCAAAGGAGGGGATCACTAATTATCACACTCAAGCAAGTGAGTTTTTTTCCAGAAAGAGTTGATAAATCTACAATATAAATATTGTTAACTCTCCTTCCCTGCAAAATAATCTTGTCAGTAGTAAGGCTAATTACAAATCATTTTGTGGAAGTGAAGGCCACAAGGTTACCTTTGTCACACAGTTGTGACACGCTTATCAGGATATACTTTAAGCCATCTATCAAATAGACATTCTCAATTGAATGAGAGTTTGTTTTTCCTATCTTTCCAACACCAATGATCTCACCTTTCTTTCTATTTACAAAGAAGACATTACCTCATTTAGGTTCTCAAGTGAAAGGAACTGGTTCTTGTTACCAGTCATATATTTTGAGCAGCCACTATCCATGTACCATATTTGGCTACTTCCTTTCACTTGATCCTGCAAAAGAAATCATGGGTTAGTCTTAAGAACCCAAACTAGTTTGGGTCCCTTTCTATGGGCAAAAGGATAAATCAAATTTTTCTTTGCCCAATTAGGCAGTTTGTGCTTTTCTTTAAAAAAAGCTTTGTTCAGTTGACCAGCCTTTTCTCTAGCATTACATTCGTTTTTGTAATGGCCAGTCTTACCACAGTGTGTGCAAATCTTATTCTCAGGAAGTGTGAGATACTTATTTTTAGGATCCCATTTTGGAGCTTGAGTCTCAAATCCAAGTTCTCTCTTATTGCAACTATGATGTTCTTGTAGCCAAGAAAGTGCATCAGAAGCCTTGTTCCATTTGCATGTTCTGTCTAGTTCATTCTTTACCTTTCCTAAATCTTCTTTTAAGACTTTAATCAACTCATCTATCTTGTACAATTCATCTTTCATTTTTCCTATATTTTCTTCTAAGATGAGAGATGATCGATCAACCTTTTTCTTACATTTCCCTAATTTCAGTTTAATGTTTTCAGATCTGAGTTCTAGAATCTTATTTTCAAGTTGATGAACCTGGTTCTTCAACTCAGTACTTATGTTGTCACTCTTATCAGCCCTAGACTCAAGTCTTTTACATTTTTCTTCTAGGATAACACATTCTTTAGACATAACATCTTTCTCACTATTTAATATTTTAGACTCATCTATAAAGTCCATCAGCAAATCAGCCAGTTTTTCTTTGGATAAAAAATTTATCTTTTCTTTAAGGTGTAGGATACTTACCTCCTGTTCATCTTCTGATTCTCCGATGGCCATAAGAGCTTGCTCATTGTCACACCTCCTTTTGGCGCACCCGCGAGAGCGCAAGGGAGTTTTTCCAATTAAAGGACAATCGAGACGGGATCAATTTATTAAATTCAGAGTCGCCACTTGGGAAGATAATGGTGTCCCAAGTCACCGGTTTGATCCCGAACCGAGGAAATTTATGACTTTGTAATATAGTCCGCGAAACTAGAAAACTGGATAAGGAACTCTGTTAACCCGGGAGAAGGTGTTAGGCACTCCCGGATTCCGTGGTTTTAACACGGTCGCTCAATTGCAATTTTTGTTTCTATCTGATTCTTTTATATATTTTAACTATGTGCTTTTAATGCTCCGCTCTTATTTTTTAGAAGAATTGCGACGTTACGAAAACACATTTCGAGCCGCACCGTAACCATTACGCCTGCGACTCTAATGTATTTCAGTTTCGCCGAGAGTAAGATTTGGGTCACATAAATGCACACCCGTATTCAGGAAAGTAATTTTATTTCAAGTCGTGCCTAAAGAGTCTATCGTCTATTTAACTTTGGAAAAAGGACCGTGAAATTCACTAGACGGTCCTTCCAAGTCTAAGTTTTCATGACAATTATTCGAGGGCCCCACAATTGTGTATTTTTGGCGAGGCTCGTCTCGTTTATTTTAAAAGGACAATCCTAAAGTGACTACATTTTTCTATTAAGTTCGTCTCTAAATAAAAGAGAAAAGGTCCTAATTTATTGCATGTTTATAAGCTCGGACCTCCTATTAATTATTAGATCAATGTGAACGGAAATTGCACTCAAGCTTGCATAAGGGAAATTGTTTTATGCCTTATTCTACAAGCGAATAATACTAAAACTGAAATTATAAATAGCATACGAATTTGACAAAAATATCAGAACAAACTAACCATTCTCTAATTAATTTAAACCGACAGTATTAGATGAATTGAGCCGATGGAGTTGACTATGTGTAATACAAAAAAGTCATTTTGAACTTCATGCTAACGTTCATCACTAACATTAGTTACTAATTTGATTCAAATTGCTGTTTAAAGCGATGTTATTTACTCAAGTAACCTAGTAAATTCCGAACTAGATATATCAAACTAACATTTTTTTTTGATTGATTATTTTTTCCCACATAATCCATTGTCTTATACGCAGTGAGGGTGTTGTGGTCTCGAAATAAAGGCGAAGCCCATAAGCACTTTTGCTCTAACTGATTGAGCCTATCACATACCAAACTCTTCATGGCCTAATTCATGGATTACTTATTGTATTTTGCAAAAAAACCTAGCTGTAAATTATCTTCCTTAATAACAATTGAACCTCTGTTTTTTCATTATCATAATAGAAGTATACTAAACCTTCAAATGAATGCTCACTCTATTATATTAACAATCGTTAAACCAAAGCTGCTAACTCTTTGATTGTTAGCTACATACTACTAAACATAAGAATCTATTACTAACATGAAACAGAACCAAAATTATCTAAAGTTCTGAAAATTCATTAGCGTTACAGTCCAAACCCATTATTAGAAATAACGAAAAACTAATTACACATTCATCCGGACTTAACTCAAATCACTATGATACTATAAAGTACGAACTTCATAACATATTTCTTAAATTGATATCGGTTTGCAAATGAAAACAGTGAAGTTGAAAGAGATCCACAAAAGGGGGAATCGTCACTTCAGTTTACTCCCGTAAAGCATGAGTTTACAAACGTGTACCTGGAAATTGCCAAAGATGAAAGGCTACGGTATCAGCTAGGCAGTAATAGCAACAACAGCAGCAGTGAGCCAACAACAACAACACACCACAGCAAACAACAAACCCAGTAGTAACCAACAACCAACACCAAGCAACAACCAAAAGATAGACCACAACAGCTGTAGTATACACCTAGCAATAGCATAGAACATCAATACCAACAGTAGTAAAAGGACCCAACCAAACCACAGCAACAACAGCAACACTGGCAGCAAACAACAGGAGCAACGGCAACAAAACCAACAATGCAACAGTGACACAATGTGTATATGTGTGTGTATTTTGTTTATTCGTCTGTCTATCTTCCCTACTCTCACTGTATTTTTAGTTCAAAATTCTTTCTCCAGATATCTCTGTGTGTGTAGGAATATTTCTGTCTATGTTTTCGAATATCCTCCTGTCTGTCCCTACTGTTTCAGATTAATGCTATATTTATAGCTAAAAACAGACCCCTCCCCTGAATGACTTCTTGATTCAAGTTAAATGGTTCCCCATGCTTACTTGTTTGGTTCCCCACTAACACTTGTCTTTTCCTTAATTAATTCAAAAGTTATGGGCAACATATTTAATTACTTCTTTTAACATCTTCCAAAGCCACTATGTCTTGTTCCTCACTAAGTATTAAACAATACCCTTTTTTAATGTTATTAGTGCTTAGTGGATAAAATACTTTAACATAAACAATTCTTTAAGTTTTCAATTTCCATATTACCCCTAAAACTACTGCAATTACTATTCTTCCCCCAAACCTTCATTTGTAACAATGCTAAACAACTGACCAAAATTAATTCCTAATTAAACACCAAATGACTATCAGCTATAACCAATGCCTAACAAAACTCACATAACAAACTTACTATAACTCATATTAGATCATTTAGCATCAAAACAACAGGAACAAACCAATCATATTGGGAACCAATCATGATGGACTCTAAAAAAATGAACGGGCATGGAAATCATTTAGCATGAATCTTTATTAGAAGCATTCTTGAAGCTACCAGTAAGACACGATCCTTCTGAGTTAGACAGAACCAAACACCCAAATACATTAATTCCCAATTAATAGGAGGCAAGAATGAAAGCCATATCTAGTAACACAGTAAGAAAAAACAAAGAAATCGGACACTTGTAGCAATTCACAGGCATCTAATTATCAGTGATATCTCCCTAATCACAAACACATTCAAACTTGTTGAAAACAAAACTACATTAAACATTCACATAAACTAATTCAATTTGAAAAAGAGAAATCAACGGAGCAAAGATGAACCTGAAATGGTAAATGGATTGAAGCAACAACTACAACCGAAAATCAACACAGCTCCAAACAAGTCGACAACATCGAACCAGAATCTCGGATCGGAACTACTAATCGCACCTCGAATAACAATTTTGATTACACAGAACTCGCATCCCAGAATTAAATCCCCCAAATGTGTGTGTATGTGTGTTAATGGTGGCCGAATCTCGAGCAGCTAGGTTGAAGTCTGCCGAATTGATGAGAGAAGAAGAAAAAGAGGTTGCGGCGGCTGTGATGGTCGTTTTGACCATGGCTGGTCGCAGCAATCAACGATGACAACAAATTGACAAAAAGAGGAGGGACGTTGTTGAAGGGATGAACGGCCAAGACCTTGACGGTCATGACATCACTATTAACGAAGCTTAATAACGCAGAAGCTGTGGAGGCGGCGACAATGATTTCGCGGTGGACGTCGTGAAGGCGGCTTCGTGGGGGTGTTGGCCGGCGAGAACGGCAGCGGTTTTTTACGGCGTGACTGGTGGCAGAAATGGTGCTGGACGGATCGGAGCTTTAAAGACGGCTGGGAGGTATGGTAGTGATTCACGACGTGGGGGAGGTGTTTGGTCGTCGATGAAGGCTGGTTGTGACGGGGTATTGAAAGGTGGTCGTGACTTGGTGCTGGAGCAGCAGAGGCGGCGATTTGGCGGCGGTTTGGAGAAGAAGAGGAGGAGGGGGGCGGATAGGTCTAGGGTTTGGTTGCTCTTCTTTGTGTAATAAAAATGATGGTGTATTGAAAAGAGGGGGGTTTGATTAGAGATGGGTCGGGTCGGGTTTTGAGATGGGTTCCACCAGGTTTTGGGTTGGACTGGGTTGTGAGTTAAATTGGGCTTGGTTTAGGCTGGATTGGAGATGGCCCAAATTGGGTCTTTAACTAAGAAGACACACTTTTTAGTCCTTTTCTCTTCAAATTTATTTTTTTACTTAATAATTAAAATTAAAACTAAATCACATCTTAATCCCCAATCATCTTACCTAATTAATTAAACTCTAAGTATTTATCATCACGATTAATCAAATGTCAAATTAAAAGAAAATCACACAATTTGACATTAAACACTAAAACATGCAAGAAATACATATTTTTTGTAATTGTTTTTTTCATAAAACGAACTTAATTGCTCTAAATTGCAAACATGAATTTTATATACAAATGTAATATATTTTTTTTTTAAATTTTGGGAGTAATTCTCATGTAGGGCAAAAATCACGTGCTCACAGCTGCCCCTCTTTGCGCGGAAACATGAAGAGTTTTCGTGCAAAGATAAGTGAGCGGATACGAGCAATTTTTTGCCCGTCTGAGCACTCCGTGTGAAGCATTTTTTGAAAAGTTTGACCGAACCTTGCTTCGAGGGTCTCCTACATATCCCTGGCTAAAAGGGAATCAGGCCAATGTAGTTCGGGAAGTTTTGGTAGTTGGGACTACCGTGACTGCTGTGATCTTGCTGTTACTGTTGTTGTTGCCGCTATTACTGCTTACCGATCTCCTCATTACATCGTGCTAAAGATAAAACAAGGAATTAGGCTAGCCTACGGATCACACGATCCTATCTATCTTCAACTTGCTTTTGCCACCTTGCTTCTTGTCGGCTTGATCGTTCCTTCTGATGTTTCTTCTCTTCTGCCAATTGTTATTTCGGCCTATCTTGATTGCCGAACTCCGACCGTTGGTTCCTTCTTTGTGGTCTTCGAACCATTCTTCTTCGAGATCTGAATCTATCTTTTCTGATCCTTGTCGTCTTCCTTTCGATTATGAACTTGGATTCACGCTGGGGATTTCGTTATGCTCTACCACTTTCCCCAACCAACTTCAACAATAAATCGCCACTCCATTCTCCAGGCGGGCTCCCTGACTTCAATTACAACTTCAAAATTAAATCGCCACTCCATTCTCCAGGCGGGCTCCCTGACTTCAACTACTACTTCAAAATAAAATCGCCACTCCATTCTCCAGGCGGGCTCCCTGACTTCAACTTCAACTTTGAAATAAATCGCCACTCCGTTCTCCAGGCGGGCTTTCTGACTTCAACTACTACCCCAAAATAAAATCGCCACTCCATTCTTCAGGCGGGCTCCCCGACTTCAACTACTATTTCAAAATTAAATCGCCACTCCATTCTCCAGGCGGGCTCCCTGACTTCAACTACAACTTCAAAACTAAATCGCCACTCCATTCTCCAGGCGGGCTCCCTGACTTCAATTACAACTTCAAAATTAAATCACCACTCCATTCTCCAGGCGGGCTCTATGACTTCAACTACTAATTCAAAATTAAATCGCCACTCCATTCTCCAGGGCGGGCTCCCCGACTTCAACTATTACTTCAAAATAAAATCGCCACTCCATTCTCCAGGGCGGGCTCCCCGACTTCAACTATTACTTCAAAATTAAATCGCCACTCCATTCTCCGGGCGGGCTCCCCTGACTTCAACTACTACTTCAAAATAAAATCGCCACTCCATTCTCCGGGCGGGCTCCCCTGACTTCAACTACTACTTCAAAATAAAATCGCCACTTCATTCTCCGGGCGGGCTCCCCGACTTCAACTACTACTTCGAAATAAAATCGCCACTCCATTCTCCGGGCGGGCTCCCCGACTTCAACTACTACTTCAAAATAAAATCGCCACTCCATTCTCCGGGCGGGCTCCCGACTTCAACTACTACTTCAAAATAAAATCGCCACTCCATTCTCCGGGCGGGCTCCCCTGACTTCAACTACTACTTTCAAATAACATCGCCACTCCATTCTCCAGGCGGGCTCCCTGACTTCAACTACTACTCTCACCGATTTCATCCTATCTTGATTACCTTCCTTTGCCTTTTGTACCATTTCCTTCTTCCTGCATTGCCTCTCGGGCCACCTTCTCTTCTGAATTGTCTTGTCTTGGAATTGCCTTCCCCTGGGTCGTGTTACTTTGTCTTCTAACTGCTGGGGATATCTTTAGAACTGTTTACTTGCCTGCTGAGAATAATGATGCTGGGAAAATTTTCCTTCATTCCCTCCTTTCCTTTGACTCATGCGCTTGAATTTGCGTTGGGAACTCTTGTTGTAACTCTCTGCTTTATGGTGGGTTACTGGTTTCAAGACCTGCAATGTAAAGACTGAAGACTTGCCTTTTGTTATACAAGTAGGCGCCTGCTTTTAGTAGCAACTTTTGAATTAAAAATGCATTCTGGCAATAATTTATGAAATATGCAAAGGACAATGTAAAATAAAACAAACGTAAAATATCCTATTCGAGGGCGAATACTCCCATTGTATCCTATTCGAGGGCGAATACTCCCATCGTATTCTATTCGAGGGCGAATACTCCCATTGTATCCTATTCGAGGGCGGATACTCCCATTGTATCCTATTCGAGGGCGAATACTCCCATCGTATTCTATTCGAGGGCGAATACTCCCATTGTATCCTATTCGAGGGCGAATACTCCCATTGTATCCTATTCGAGGGCGAATACTCCCATCGTATCCTATTCGAGGGCGAATACTCCCATTGTATCCTATTCGAGGGCGAATACTCCCATTGTATCCTATTCGAGGGCGAATACTCCCATTGTATCAATGTATGAAAGTGAACAAACCTGAGACGTCCTGTTCGAAGGTGGACAAACCTAAAACATCCTATTTGAAGGTGGACAAACCTGACATATCATCTTGAATTGCCTTCCTCGTTTCTCCGAGAAAATTTTCAACAACGGCAGAAAATTTTTCTGCCCCAGTATTGGTGTTCTTCCTTGTGGCATGACTTTCTGCTATCAATAGCACTTTCTTTCCCTGTTTCAAATCATAAAAAAAATTATTAGTTCAAAACATTGTGAGCGGCTGTGCCGCTCCTGTGGGGTGGTTTTTCCTTTTCCTATTTTCCTCGCTCGGGATTCCCAAAACTTGTTGGGGAATGATTTCATTTGTTGGAGATGATATTCCTGCTGGGGACGGGTTTTTCCATTTATTGCTTCCTCGTTCTGTGTTTCTCAACTTGCTGGGGGTTATTTTGTTGAAGATGAGATTTCCTTTCTTCCTTTACCACTCTGTGTTGTCCGACCACCTCGGAACTTGCTCAAGATAACACTGCCGGTAGATTTTCATTTCCTCAAAATTGGTGTTTCACTCTTCTTGAAGGTTGTTGAGGATGACACTAGTTCGAAGACCATTTCCCTTAAGACTTTCCTTCTTCCCCAAGTGGGTATTGACTTCCAGAAAATTTTCAAACTGAAAAGAAAATTTTCTGCCCCAGTTTAATAATCTTCTTCGCACCTTACTTCTCTGCCGTCAATGGCATTTCCTTGCTTTGCATAATAATTGGAAAGTTGGTGGCAAGTTTTGAAGTCATTTCTCACTTGTTCTGGACTAGACAGACTTTGATGGGGGAATTCTTGATAAAAATGAGAAAGATAAAAAGAAACAAAATAGAAGACAAAGGAAAAAGAAAATGACTCTCTAGCAAGACATATCTATAAAAACTTATCAAACGCGAATACCAACTCTACTGGTCATGACATGCACATATGGCCTATCCTTCGTCGTTAATTGCCTTTCACGATTTCTGTCTCGTGATTTCCATCTGATTATCACCTTTATTCGACTTGTAGTGCCCGAAGGGTTTTCACTTTCAAGCCTCTCATTTTGATTTTCTCTCAGCTTTCGTCGTCTTATGGTGCCTGTGGAGGTTTTCACCGGTAAGACTCTCTCATTTGTATCACTTTTAGCTGGGGATTGGGGTGTCACTGCCAAGACTCTCTCGTATTTCCTTTCTGCTGAGAATCAACGTCTTTTCTGCTGAGAATCAACGCGTTATATTATGATAGGACTCTATCCCTCGCCTGACACGGCATCTTTTGAAGACTGATCGGAAGGTCTTTCTTTGGACCGTAATGTGGGATTTGGATAGGGCTAGAAAGAAAGGGTATTGAAGGCTCAAAACAAAATCAATTTTGGGTTCAAAATTTACAACCTTCGGACCTAAATTTATTTACAATAAACACAATTTTTCTTTGCCCCGATTTTTTTACTTGGGGATTCTTATTTCTTTATTTACACTATGACCGAGCTGTGAAGCGCCTACGTATCCTCTTTAAGGAATCAGGTCAAACGTAGTTCCCAAATCCTCTTTTTCAAATTTCTTTTTTCACACATTTTCTTTCTCTTTTCTTTTCTTTATCTCCTTTTGTTGTTTTCTTTTCTTCCCTTTTTCTCTTGTCTTTCAAACCTGTGTTTCTAGTCTTTGCAACTAACTCCGAAGGAAGGGTATGAAAGAAATCAAAATAAGGCTCGAAGGGTTAACGAAGGATAAAGTGTTTGGGTAGCAGAACAAAATGCCTTCGTCATTCCAATCTTCAAAACATGCCAAGTACAAACAACACATTCGGGACATCTTTTGGTTGTGCTAGGAGTGATAACCATATCGTCCATTCGCCTTTTCATCCGTCATTTTAAAGTATCACTGGATGACACTTTCATTTCAGTATCACGAGCGAACCCCGTCTTAGCATAGCCAATTTTCCTTTAAGGGTTTCTTCATGTTTTACCTGCCTCAGTCTCACATGATTCGGGCTCCAAATAATCTCAAATCATTTTTATTTCTTTTTAAAATGACCTTGATTATCTTTGAATTGCTTCATGATTTACCCCTAATATTAGGACAAAATTATGTGCGATGCCACGTCATTAGAGTCGGCGTTCGAACAAATGACAAATTTAAAGATAGAAAAACTAAACAAAAAGACGAACTGGGTAATAAAAGACCAAAAGTTTCACTAAATGGAGAAGTGGTTCAAATACAATCAAGCAAACCAGAATACAAGACTTAAACGAAACTTGAAACGACTAAGCAAACTGCAATGACCAAAATGGAAAAACAAGGGGGTTTCCCTTCAAAACAAGATCCGGGTCACAACCCCGAAAACAACTCGGACAAAAGAAAAGACAGCAAAACAAACCACCGAAAAATAGCTCAAGATCTTAAGGGTGAGCTGGCAATGGATTCTGATTAATGTTGGGTGCCTCCGGTGTCTGCACCTCGATCTTATTGGTGTCAATAAGATTTTGTACTGCATGTTTCAGTTTCCGGCATTTCTCGGTATCATGTCCGGGAGCTCCTGAACAATACTCACAGCTTACTGAGCGATCCACATTTGGGGGTAGGGGATTTGGCACTCTTGTCTCAACAGGACTCAACAAACCTATCTGCTTCAATTTGTGGAACAGAGCAGTATAAGTTTCTCCCAACTCAGTGAAGGTTCTTTGTACCTTTTCCTTCCTGAAGGCATGATTCCCTCGGAAACCTGGTCCTGGAGGGTTATTGTAAGCCCTCGATGGTGGATATGTGTTTCGGGGAGGGTGATTAGGGTGATTTATGTGGTAGGGTCTGGATTGGTAATGAGGTGAAGGACCTTTCGATCTGGACCAAGTACCCTCCTCTACTGTTGCAACTTCTTCTTTTCTCTTCTTCCCGAATGCAACCCCTGTGCCATTCTGAATAGCTTGAGTTGTTGCTTTCAACGCGGAATAGCTCAAGATCTTATTGGACTTAAGTCCCTCTTCTATCATTCCGCCCATTTTGACCACCTCATTGAAAGATTTACCAACCGATGTCACCGGGTGACTAAAGTAAGTTGGCTCCAGTGTCTGCAAGAAGTAATCTACCATCTCGTTCTCTCTCATCGGGGGATCTACCCTTGCTGCCTGCTCCCTCCAGCGGAATCCAAATTCTCTGAAGCTTTCGGCGGGTCTCTTCTCTAGTTTTAGCAATGATAAGCGATCAGGAATTATTTCAAGATTATATTGAAAACTGGCCGATGAATGCTTGGGCCAGGTCATCCCATGTAAACCATCTGCTCGGATCCTGCCTGGTGTACCATTCTAATGCAGACCCTCCCAAGCTCTGACCGAAGTAAGCTATCAGAATTTCATCTCGCCCTCCGGCTCCTCGCATTTTGCTACAAAAACCTCGAAGATGGGCTACTGGGTCACCATGCCCCTCGTATAGATCAAACTTGGGCATTTTGAACCCGGCGGGCAACTGGACATCTGGAAATGGGCACAGATCTTTGTAAGCAACGCTGACTTGGTTGCCTAAACCATGCATATTCCTGAAGGATTGCTCCAGGCTTTTGACTTTCCGGATAACTTCCTCATGCTCCAAACTTTTGAAGTGCTTTTCCGGTTCTGCCGGGTTATCCCGGTGAGGGGTGTGTGAATGCGGTTCAGGAGCTTTAAAGGTAGGCTCAGGATCATAACAATGATTGTCATGTATTTGAAAAAGCGGTTCACCAGACGACTTCTGTAAAGTAGCAGGCGGAGGTGCCACGAAAACAGGGGTGACCGGAGGAGGAGTATTTTGTCTAGCTGGTGGAACCTGGGATGTATAAGGGTTTTCCCCTTGATAATATGGATAGATCGGTGCACTTGTCGAGGGGTCAATAGGCGGACGCTCTGGAGCTGGTGTAAGAGTAGGAAGGTTTGGTGATGACTGTCCCCTAGCCCAGGCTAGGTGCATCTCTGTTATTTGTCTGTCTCAACCGGTCCACCTCATCTTTCATTATCTGTATCTCTGTTTTCTCTCCATCGAGACTTTTGCCGGAACTAGACATGCTTGCTAGAATTGGCCCTTTTGATCTAGTATGGTAATGGTGATTGGCCAGAATATTCTGTCAAGCCGCTAAACTTTCTGGATTGCAACAAACTTGTAAGCTCACAGAGTTTAACAGATATGTTATCACACATTGGATGTAATGCACCTAGTCAGTTAACCATATATGTATTCGTTATATGCATCATTCCAGCTTTTCTTTTTCCATTATCCTTGAAAACCTCTCTTGTTTTTTTTATTTTATTTTTTTATATATATACAGTTGTGGTCGAATCTTATGGAGATTGCCTACGTATCATGACCCCGCATGAATCAGACCGAGCGTAGTTCTTGCAGATTAATGCAAGAAATAAAGAGATGTTTATTTGATTTTTTTTTTTTGAAGGAAAATTACAAACTTGAAAAACTTTCACATTTTGTACCGGAGATTTCTACAAAAAAAATAAGAATATTTTTGGCGTCAATTATGACTATCTCTACAAAATTGGCCACATAATGACTTATTTGACAAAATGACTATTTTTGCAAAATTTATTTAAGAAAGATAAACTTGAATTTTTTTTTTTTTTTTTTTTTTTTTTTATCCTGTGGCTCATGAGGCATCGTTCGGCATCACCATAAACCAACACAAAACTATTTTTCATAAATTGGCCATAAAGTGGCTCTTTTTGCAAATTTTTATGTAAAAAGATGCAAATTCAAAGTTTTATCCTCGGCCTATGGGGCATCGTTCAGCACCGACACAGGCCAACACAAGACTGAGAAAGTTCAAATGCAAAAATGTAGCTATTTCGGTAAAATTTCGGCCATGTAATGGCTTGTTTGATAAAGTGGTTATTTTTGTAAAGTTGAGTGATGACTCAAAACTTGATTTTTGTGGATATGACCTTTCGACATTTCCGCGAGGGAATATTTCAAGGCTGTGTCCAAAATTATATAAAAAAAATCCAAAGTGGCTATTCTTGCAAAAACAGCCTTCCGGCGTCTTTTTGAGGGACGTTCGGCTTATTTTAAGCAAGAATAGCATCATCCGATTTATTTATAACAAAATCAAAAATTTGACATTTTTTTTTTGGTTATTTTTGCAAACGGGGTATGAACCCGAACGTGATTTTGCGGCTATGGCCTTGCAACATTTCTACAAGGAATATTTCAAGGCTGTGCCCGCAAATTATTAAAAATGATTCAAAGTGGCTATTTTTTGCAAAAAAAACAGCCTTCCGGCGTCCTTTTAGAACATTCGGCTATTTGCAAAAACGGCATCACTTTGATTTTCTTGACAAAATTAAACACACATTTTTTTTGATTTTTTGAAGGGGTGGTTGGACCTGATGAGGGTTGCCTATGTATCTCACCTAATGGCGAGAATCAAACCTGCGTAGTTCGGTCCGTCAAGACAAACTATTTTCTTTTATTGACCGACAAAGAAAACACACTTTGTTGAGAAACACATTTTCTTTTATTGACCGACAAAGAAAACACATTTTGTTAAGAAAACACATTTTCTTTTATTGACCGACAAAGAAAACACATTTTGTTAAGAAACACCTATTCTTTTATTGACCGACCAAGAAAACACATTTCGTTAAGAAACCCATTGTCGGCAAAGTCAACTTTCCATTGTCTCTTATTAACAAACTATTGATTTTGTTGGTAAGACCCATTTTTGTATTTTCTGAAAATATCTATTTACCCACACTGTTTCCTTTTGTTTTTCGTTTCTCCTCAGTATTTAAAAAAAACCGGTCAGCATGCAAGTTCGAATGAATGCTTGAAACAACATGGCATAACAGGATGGTCTTTCATTTCAGGTTGCCTGTCCTAGACGGACCCAACCCCTGTGTTGAGTCCCCTAAGTCGAATGCAACATGATGCAAATAAGCGTTCCTACTAGGGATCCGGCATGAAGTCACGTTGTTCTAAGTTTAAAAACCTGGGTATGTGTTCTAGACTGTGTACCCAAGCGGACAACTCGGGCTGAGGAAGGAGCTCCTTTCCGGGAACCAAAAGGCCAACCGGCTTAGAAACTTTCCGAGCCTCTTCATTATTTTCGGGTATGACACTAACAGAATAAGGAGTCTCAACCAGTGAGCACATCCCCGTAAGTGAGAAGAGAAGTGTTTCGGCACAGTTTATATATACAGTTCAAGATAATATCAAAGCGGTAAACATATAGCAGTTTGTATATACAGTGCAACTAGTATCAAAGCGGTAGACATATAGCACATTAATTAAACATATAATAAAATCAGATATAGGCAAAAACAACAATTTAACTGAGCTCGAATTCTTAAACCCTGAACCGAAGTTCTGGGTTAAATTATCCCCAGCAGAGTCGCCAGAGCTGTCACACCTCCTTTTTCCGCACCCGCGAGAGCGCAAGGGAGTTTTTCCAATTAAAGGACAATCGAGACGGGATCAATTTATTAAATTCGGAGTCGCCACTTGGGAAAATAATGGTGTCCCAAGTCACCGGTTTGATCCCGAACCGAGGAAATTTATGACTTTGTAATATAGTCGGCGAAACTAGAAAACCGGATAAGGAACTCTGTTAATCCGGGAGAAGGTGTTAGGCACTCCCGGATTCCGTGGTTTTAGCACGGTCGCTCAACTGCAATTTTTGTTTCTATCTGATTCTTTTATATATTTTAACTATGTGCTTTTAATGCTCCGCTCTTATTTTTTAGAAGAATTGCGACGTTACGAAAACACATTTCGAGCCGCACCGTAACCATTACGCCTGCGACTCTAATGTATTTCAGTTTCGCCGAGAGTAAGATTTGGGTCACATAAATGCACACCCGTATTCAGGAAAGTAATTTTATTTCAAGTCGTGCCTAAAGAGTCTATCGTCTATTTAACTTTGGAAAAAGGACCGTGAAATTCACTAGACGGTCCTTCCAAGTCTAAGTTTTCATGACAATTATTCGAGGGCCCCACAATTGTGTATTTTTGGCGAGGCTCGTCTCGTTTATTTTAAAAGGACAATCCTAAAGTGACTACATTTTTCTATTAAGTTCGTCTCTAAATAAAAGAGAAAAGGTCCTAATTTATTGCATGTTTATAAGCTCGGACCTCTTATTAATTATTAGATCAATGTGAACGGAAATTGCACTCGAGCTTGCATAAGGGAAATTGTTTTATGCCTTATTCTACAAGCGAATAATACTAAAACTGAAATTATAAATAGCATACGAATTTGACAAAAATATCAGAACAAACTAACCATTCTCTAATTAATTTAAACCGACAGTATTAGATGAATTGAGCCGATGGAGTTGACTATGTGTAATACAAAAAAGTCATTTTGAACTTCATGCTAACGTTCATCACTAACATTAGTTACTAATTTGATTCAAATTGCTGTTTAAAGCGATGTTATTTACTCAAGTAACCTAGTAAATTCCGAACTAGATATATCAAACTAACATTTTTTTTTGATTGATTATTTTTTCCCACATAATCCATTGTCTTATACGCAGTGAGGGTGTTGTGGTCTCGAAATAAAGGCGAAGCCCATAAGCACTTTTGCTCTAACTGATTGAGCCTATCACATACCAAACTCTTCATGGCCTAATTCATGGATTACTTATTGTATTTTGCAAAAAAACCTAGCTGTAAATTATCTTCCTTAATAACAATTGAACCTCTGTTTTTTCATTATCATAATAGAAGTATACTAAACCTTCAAATGAATGCTCACTCTATTATATTAACAATCGTTAAACCAAAGTTACTAACTCTTTGATTGTTAGCTACATACTACTAAACATAAGAATCTATTACTAACATGAAACAGAACCAAAATTATCTAAAGTTCTGAAAATTCATTAGCGTTACAGTCCAAACCCATTGTTAGAAATAACGAAAAACTAATTACACATTCATCCGGACTTAACTCAAATCACTATGATACTATAAAGTACGAACTTCATAACATATTTCTTAAATTGATATCAGTTTGCAAATGAAAACAGTGAAGTTGAAAGAGATCCACAAAAGGGGGAATCGTCACTTCAGTTTACTCCCGTAAAGCATGAGTTTACAAACGTGTACCTGGAAATTGCCAAAGATGAAAGGCTACGGTATCAGCTAGGCAGTAATAGCAACAACAGCAGCAGTGAGCCAACAACAACAACACACCACAGCAAACAACAAACCCAGTAGTAACCAACAACCAACACCAAGCAACAACCAAAAGATAGACCACAACAGCTGTAGTATACACCTAGCAATAGCATAGAACATCAATACCAACAGTAGTAAAAGGACCCAACCAAACCACAGCAACAACAGCAACACTGGCAGCAAACAACAGGAGCAACGGCAACAAAACCAACAATGCAACAGTGACACAATGTGTATATGTGTGTGTATTTTGTTTATTCGTCTGTCTATCTTCCCTACTCTCACTGTATTTTTAGTTCAAAATTCTTTCTCCAGATATCTCTGTGTGTGTAGGAATATTTCTGTCTATGTTTTCGAATATCCTCCTGTCTGTCCCTACTGTTTCAGATTAATGCTATATTTATAGCTAAAAACAGACCCCTCCCCTGAATGACTTCTTGATTCAAGTTAAATGGTTCCCCATGCTTACTTGTTTGGTTCCCCACTAACACTTGTCTTTTCCTTAATTAATTCAAAAGTTATGGGCAACATATTTAATTACTTCTTTTAACATCTTCCAAAGCCACTATGTCTTGTTCCTCACTAAGTATTAAACAATACCCCTTTTTTAATGTTATTAGTGCTTAGTGGATAAAATACTTTAACATAAACAATTCTTTAAGTTTTCAATTTCCATATTACCCCTAAAACTACTGCAATTACTATTCTTCCCCCAAACCTTCATTTGTAACAATGCTAAACAACTGACCAAAATTAATTCCTAATTAAACACCAAATCACTATCAGCTATAACCAATGCCTAACAAAACTCACATAACAAACTTACTATAACTCATATTAGATCATTTAGCATCAAAACAACAGAACAAACCAATCATATTGGGAACCAATCATGATGGACTCTAAAAAAATGAACGGGCATGGAAATCATTTAGCATGAATCTTTATTAGAAGCATTCTTGAAGCTACCAGTAAGACACGATCCTTCTGAGTTAGACAGAACCAAACACCCAAATACATTAATTCCCAATTAATAGGAGGCAAGAATGAAAGCCATATCTAGTAACACAGTAAGAAAAAACAAAGAAATCGGACACTTGTAGCAATTCACAGGCATCTAATTATCAGTGATATCTCCCTAATCACAAACACATTCAAACTTGTTGAAAACAAAACTACATTAAACATTCACATAAACTAATTCAATTTGAAAAAGAGAAATCAACGGAGCAAAGATGAACCTGAAATGGTAAATGGATTGAAGCAACAACTACAACCGAAAATCAACACAGCTCCAAACAAGTCGACAACATCGAACCAGAATCTCGGATCGGAACTACTAATCGCACCTCGAATAACAATTTTGATTACACAGAACTCGCATCCCAGAATTAAATCCCCCAAATGTGTGTGTATGTGTGTTAATGGTGGCCGAATCTCGAGCAGCTAGGTTGAAGTCTGCCGAATTGATGAGAGAAGAAGAAAAAGAGGTTGCGGCGGCTGTGATGGTCGTTTTGACCATGGCTGGTCGCAGCAATCAACGATGACAACAAATTGACAAAAAGAGGAGGGACGTTGTTGAAGGGATGAACGGCCAAGACCTTGACGGTCATGACATCACTATTAACGAAGCTCAATAACGCAGAAGCTGTGGAGGCGGCGACAATGATTTCGCGGTGGACATCGTGAAGGCGGCTTCGTGGGGGTGTTGGCCGGCGAGAACGGCAGCGGTTTTTTACGGCGTGACTGGTGGCAGAAATGGTGCTGGACGGATCGGAGCTTTAAATACGGCTGGGAGGTATGGCAGTGATTCACGATGTGGGAGAGGTGTTTGGTCGTCGATGAAGGCTGGTTGTGACGGGGTGTTGAAAGGTGGTCGTGACTTGGTGCTGGAGCAGCAGAGGCGGCGATTTGGCGGCGGTTTGGAGAAGAAGTGGAGGAGGGGGGCGGATAGGTCTAGGGTTTGGTTGCTCTTCTTTGTGTAATAAAAATGATGGTGTATTGAAAAGAGGGGGGTTTGATTAGAGATGGGTCGGGTCGGGTTTTGAGATGGGTTCCACCAGGTTTTGGGTTGGACTGGGTTGTGAGTTAAATTGGGCTTGGTTTAGGCTAGATTGGAGATGGCCCAAATTGGGTCTTTAACTAAGAAGACACACTTTTTAGTCCTTTTCTCTTCAAATTTATTTTTTTACTTAATAATTAAAATTAAAACTAAATCACATCTTAATTCCCAATCATCTTACCCAATTAATTAAACTCTAAGTATTTATCATCACGATTAATCAAATGTCAAATTAAAAGAAAATCACACAATTTGACATTAAACACTAAAACATGCAAGAAATACATATTTTTTGTAATTGTTTTTTTCATAAAACGAACTTAATTGCTCTAAATTGCAAACATGAATTTTATATACAAATGTAATATATTTTTTTTTTAAATTTTGGGAGTAATTCTCATGTAGGGCAAAAATCACGTGCTCACACTCATCTTCAGCTTCATTTTTTTAGTCCTCATATGATGTTTCTCTCCATGTAGCAACCATGGCTTTTGTTGATCCCTTATTTCTTTTTGGTTGAACCCGTTCCTTCCACCTGTTTCTTCTTTCTGCTCTTTCTTTCTTCCATTCAATCTCCCGTTGTGGACAATTTCTGATGTAATGATCACTCTTCCCACACCTATAACAACCTTCACTAGGTTGTTTCTCTGGAGCCCTGGATTTGTTGAATGTTGTTCCTTTTGAAGTACTTTTTCCTCTCATAAGGACTTTCTTGAAATCTCTGGTTATCATAGCCATCTCATAATCTTCAAGATCTGATCCTTCTGAAATTCTGAGAGCCAGACTTCTTTCTTTCTTTGGAGCATCTATTTTCATTGTTTGCCTTCTCAGTTCATAAGCAGTGAGATTTCCAATTAGTTCATCTAACTTTAGAGTAGCAATGTTCTTTGATTCCTGAATAGAAGTGATTTTGCTTTCCCAGCAGACTGGCATAACCCTAGTTAGAATTTTCTCCACCTTGTCTTCTTCCAGGACAATCCTTCCAAAAGACCCAAGTTTATTTGCTAGTGTAGTGAACCTGGTATACATTTATTGGATAGTTTCTCCTTCTTTCATTGTAAAATTTTCATATTGAGAATACAATAGAGTTCCTTTTGACCTCTTTACCTGAGGTGTTCCTTCATGAGCCACTTGTAGAGTGTCCCAGATCTCATTGGCAATAGTACAACCTTGAATCCTGTTGTACTCATCGGGACTCAGTCCACATACCACCCATTTTTTGGCTTTTGCATTTTTCTCCCATTTCCTTAGATCTTCAGTGGTACAATCTACTATTGTCTTTGGAACATCCACTCCTTCAGCATTATTCTTGGTTGTGGCTAAAGGACTATTAGTGATGATATCCCAAAGTTCATAGTCTTCAACGTGATATGGTCCCTCATTCTGTTTTTCCACCAGGAGTAGTAGAGGCCATTGAAGAGATGAGGCCTAGCAGTGGATTTCCCTTCCAGTTCCCAGGTGGTGCACTCATGTTGATCTTTCCTAAGGTGTTAACCTCTTCAAGGATAACCTGCTCAAATACCAATTGATGTTCTAAACGTCAATACCACACAAGGGGGGGGGGGGGTAATTTGTGTGGTACCTAATTTTCGCGTTAGAAGAACCTGGTTCTTCTAAGTGTTCTAGCTACAACAGTTTGCGAAATAATAAATGCTGAAAGTAAAGAACACAGATAATTTTTACGTGGAAAACATCTGGCTCAAAAGGTGAAAAAACCATGACCTACTACTCACAAGGATTTTCCCAAACCACTAAAATCACTGAGCCAAAAACTACATTTACAAAAACTCTTTGTAAACCCAATGATTAAATCTAATCCCAGTGTGGCACACAGCCTCAACTATTGCGACACTTTCAAGTTAACTCTAACTTGAATACTCAACGCACCTAATACAATTGCTTCTATGAAAGCTGAAAGGTACAATATGAAAACCTACTACAACTGAACTAAACTTTGAATAAACACAATGATGAAACTGGTTCTTTTATATTAGTTCATGTAGCTTCAGATGTGTACATTTGTATCTCGCATATATTTCTGCAAAACAGACTTGATTCTTTTTGTTCTCAAATATGCTTTACTTATGCTTATGTGCATTACCTGTAAAAGAGAACAACTTAGTTATTTAATAGATCAGTAGTTAGAGTTTTATCAAGACTCTAGTGCATATCCTTTGTCGATTTCAGTCCTTAACTACTACAAACTCTCATCCTTATCCTAGCTTAGGATTATGTTCTCTTATCTTAAGAATAATGTTCTCCTTAGAACTCAATGCAACCTTTTCGATCATATTCAGAAGATATTTTTTGCATACGCCTCAGTACATATCTTCCACACGTGCCTTCCATGTGCGGTGGTTATGACTAACTATGTTTCTTATAATGGACCAGGTCCTTCTCCTAATGTTCATTTATCAATCTTCAAAACTTCAACTAAAGTTGGCCAACAAGGTACGCCGCCTTCTTCAATTCCACTTTATTATGGACAACTTCATTCTACCACCAGTCTCCTTTGTGGCCACCAGTATAGTTCGAAGAGACCCTAACACCTCTCTCGCCTCATTCCTAATACGGTCCGCAATCGTCGACCACAAAGTGCTTGCGTCCCCATTACTCCTCCAAGCTCACATAGTCGATAACCTCCCTTCCAACTCTTGAGCTTTGTCCTTAGTCAAGGCATCCCACCTAATCCTTGGATGCCCTCGTACAAACCTATTTTTCCTCCTTATTATAATACCAATGTCCATCACCAAAAGCCTATGATGCATTGCAAGGGTCTCACCCAGAATAACCTTTCAATCCTCGCACAATGTTCTATTATATCTCCTGAGGAGAAGGTAGTCAATCTAAGTCTTCACCATTGTACTTTGGAAAGTAACCAAATGCTTTTCCCACTTTGGAAAACTTGAGTTCTCAATCACCAACTCAAATACCTTGACAAAGTCCAATAGTGAAGTTCCCCATCCATTCCGCTCCCCGAAACCGAAGACGCCATGCACCTCCTTATAGCCACATGCAGGCCATCCAATATGTCCATTGAAATATCCTCCTATGAATAAACTCTTGCCTGGCGGAATATTACACACAATATCATCCAACCCCCTCCCAAAAGTGCCTTTTAATCTCCTCATCCAAGTGCGCTTACGGCGCGTAAACACTAACAACATTTAGGGTAAACTCACCAACCACTAACTTAATAGTTATTAATCTATTATTCACCCATCTTACCTCTACCATGGACTCTCTAAGATGCGTATCTACCACGACACCCACTCCAATCTTACCCTTCAGGATTCCAAAGTACCACAACTTATACCCATCCACATATTTCGCCCTCGATCCTACCCACCTAGTATCCTGAACATACACTATATTAATCTTCCTCTTCTGAAGGATCTTCACCAACTCTATGGATTTACCCGTCAGTGTACCTATGTTCTATGACCCGATTCTCAACCTATAGGCTCCCTTGTACCCTTTACGTCTCTTGTCTCCCATCCCACCCCTGGCCTCCGCCCCATCCCTCGCCCTACCCTCTGCCTTATCCAAGGATATGCCATTACTCTACCATCCCAAACTACAACCATTACACGTACGACAGGCTAAAGAAGACTCACTAGCATACAATGAGTAATGAACCAAACTAGAAGAAAATAAATAACAACAGGAACGCTAGTAGTATGATTGAACTAATGAAAACTAAAGTGACAACAATTTAGCTAACACCAAGTAGACAAACAGGAAAACTGGAGGCACCAATTCCCGAGAATAGAACCTAGGATTGACTTGATGTACTCGATGTTGTTACATGTTCACGTACAACTTCCCACCACCCTTTGTTGACACTCGCCCTGGTTTCTCTACTTAGCTTGTGCACATGCACCTAGCTCGTCTCCAATAACTCAAAAAATTTCCCTAAAAAACATAAAATACCACAGACTAAAAAGTGGAGGGGCTTTCACCGTTACTAGTAGTGAAGCCCCGAGAGTAGCAGGGAAAGGGAGAGATAGAAATAGAGAAAGGGAGGGGAAAAAGAAGGGACAAAAAAGAAAAACGAGAAGGGAAATTAGGAAAGAAACGGCAGAGGCGGGGGACTAGCTGACAAGTAAAAAAAAGAAGAAAGGGGAGGGAGAAAAAGTCGTTGAAAATGGTTTTCTACGATGCAGTCACCGGAGATGACCATCGCAATTAGGTTTGGGGTAAGTGAGGAGAAGGGGGAGAAATGGGGGTGGCTTACGTGCTGGGGGTAGGTTAGCCGATGCTGTTGCTGGTTGCCAGTGGGGTCGTCGGTGTTTAGGATTTTTATACCTAAGATTCAATAGAATTTTAATCACTTTAGGTTTAGGATTCTTTTACCAATTAATGTTACTTACTTTGATTTTTTATGTTTGTTTTTGGAATCAAAATATGGTTGCTGAAACACCAAACAGCCAATGGCCAGTAGCAGCAATTGAAGGTTGCCTAACTACTTTCTTTGTAGGTTTTCAGGGTTAGCTTGCTTTAGCATCCATGTGATGATTCAAGTTTGTGGTAGGTTTAGGATCTGGGCAGAGCTATGGAGAATATCAAGTGGTAATGCAAGTGCCCGGTGAGCGTAGTAGCCCCCTCGGGCATGCTTTTTGTATAAGCAAGCAAAGAGCTAGTAAGGGCCAGAATGGAATATCATATGTAGTGTTAAATCCAATCTGATACTCTTTTGAAATCTTGAGAACCTTTCTAAATATCTGTCATAGAGCGATTGGAAAAAGAAAGAAGTATTTAATTCTTTTACTACCTTCCATTCCACCATTCTGATCGAATTAATTGCTCTTCCAAACAACCAAGTCATAATGAGATTCAAATTTGACGCTTCCATCAAAACTATTTAGAATAAGGAGAGGAGTTGAACTCTTTTATAAAAAGGAGTAATTTCATGAATATTCATTCAAATTTTATTTTATTATATTAAAGTAACTAAATTATTTTTGTTAATAAAAAAGGTCAGTACTCAACTTTGCTTAAATATCATAGAAATTAAATGTCTCAATTGTTTCCCCTTAACTTTGCTTAAATATCATAGAAATTAAATGTCTCAATTGTTTCCCCTTAGTAATAACTATGATACTTCGATAAAGTTGAGTAATGATTTAGTTATAAAAGTAGTAATAATTTTTTATACTTAGACAAAGTGATATTTTTGTTACCGAAAATAGCTTAATGACTTTGGTGCAATAAAATGAAAATTTAGTGACAATCCATAAATTAACTTTAAAAGTACAATATTCCATATTCTCTATAAAAGTACAAGAGAGGGTGAATTGTAATCGATTTTATAACTCAGTTGATTAAGAAAGGAATTAGTCGACAAAACTTCACAGTAGGATCAATTAAAGTAGAAATAATTATGACGAATGGGAAGTAAAGGAGGCACCGTAATTTATGTTGGTTCAGTAGCAGTGTAGTACCTATGTCCAGTTCCCTTAGGTCATAAGAGTTCTCTTAGATCTTTAATATGTCTTTACAATAATGACGGTTTTAGTACGTTCACCACCAACGATATTCAACCCCAATGTTTGTCTAGTGTTGACACAACTCTTGTTTTATTTTCTGACTCTTTCAATCTTTTGTGATACTTGTAGACTTAATAATACGGTGTTTGTACTAAGCACTAGAAAGGTATAGAAACAAATATTAAGTTGTGTGAGCTTTCTTGTCCTTCTACTTCTTCTTTAATAGTGCTTGATGAGGCTTCCAGTCACGACCCCACCCTGATTCACGTCCAAGAAACGGTCGTAGTCAATATAACTTGGTTTAATAAGTCCAAGATCGATCCCACAGAGAATTAACCTACCAATTGCAACTTTCACAACCCCAAAAGTACTTACGAATCAAGTTCCCAAACTTTGAATATATATATGTGTGGTTTCGAACAACTACTTTGCAAGAATTAAAGAATGCTTTAAAAGAAAGAATTGAATGTTGAATAAAATAATATAGAGAAAGACTAAGGTATTGATTTCCCCTATTGATGGAATCCCTTATCGTTATGCTCTTACAAATTGTTAATATATTCTATCAATCATGAACGCTATGTGTATCGTAACCCTCTCCCGAGCAATTACAATAATTTACTAGTGCACTCTCCCGAGCTACCCTAGCTAGCTTTAATTTGAATAGTTCACTTTAGATTGCACCCAAGACTTCGTTATTCCTAACCCCGTCTTTACGCCTAAAATTATAGATTCCTCTAATAACCTAGGTGTGGTGTTGTTCAACAATAAACCTAAATATGCACTCTTTTCCAAGTTATGCACACTAAATAGGCACCGCTAATTGGGACGTCTACCAATTAACTACAATAAGAATGAAGTTGAACAAATAGAAATCTAAGTCACAATTTGTAATCACATAAACGATAAGTTCATCTATCAATAGGTTCCATCAAAACCTTAGAAAAGAATTTAGCTACTCATGCTTGAAGAAACAAGAATAATAATTGAAATCATAAAGAATTGCTTGATATAAAATAATAGAAAGAGTTTTGAGAGGAATCTCTCCTACTAAAATCTTGCAAAAGTATTGAAGAAATAAAGTACATGCCTCTATGGGGCAAACTAGGAGTTTATATAGAGGTTTTAGGGCTAAGAAAACAAATTAGAGTCCAACTAGGATTACTGCCGCTGGGACCTCCACGGTTCGTTCGCGGCCGCGAGCGGACCGCGAACAGTCGAGATTCAGAGGGCTTCGTTTTTCGCGGTTCATCCGCGACCGCGAGTGGACCGCGGATGAACAATGCTTCTGTTTCTTTACTGCTTCGTCCAGCCCTCTTCACTTTAGCTCTTCTCTTGGCCTTTTCATCAACTTATGGCTTCAAAATGGCTTTTTAAGGCATCCAATGCATCACATGTACCTGTAAAACACAATCAAACACTAATCAAAGCATATTGTCCTCTTAACAACATTATTCTCATAATAAAGTGTGATTATTTAGGGTATAATTATAGTCAAATTCACCTATTATCAATACCCCACACTTAAACCTTTTGCTCGTCCTCGAGCAACCCTTAATCACACCTTAGGCCAATAAAAAAAAAAATTTTGTCTCCCCCAAAATATGTCACAAAAGCTATTATACATGAACAACCTAAGATATGCATAATCTTTACTTAACTGTAAATTCTCATGCCCGCACATTATTACTTACTCTACTTATTACCAAAATCTTGCAAATTTACCTTCTTCCTCTTGAATTACATGCCCTCACAAAAGTTATTGAGAGAAGTTCCCACACATTAACAATTCAAAAACATGGAACTTATAGATATCAGAAAAATTCACTCACTCTCAACAAAGAACATTTATATGAGTACAGACACACCATGAGCTTGCCCCTAGTGTAATACTCCACTAATCGAGTTATCCAATCATAGATCAAGAGGTCTTTAAGGGTTGTAATGTAGGCTATGGGACGGGTAGGATACTTTTGGGTATAGTGACTAGCCTCCCTAAGCACTTTTCTTTTCTCTTTCACCACTTTCCCTTTTAGTTTTCTTCCTTATGTCTCCCGAAAACATTTATTCACCTTTATTTTCTTTTAATCCCCATTTTTCTTTTGTTGGTGTAACTGGCCTTTGTAATTTTCATATATACATTGATATAGCTCTTTTTCTTATTGCTTTGCAACACATTTATACTATTTTCTACCATTCATTCTTGATTTTCCCTTTTCAATTTCCCTTCACCCCACACTTAAACTTTTGCATATTCATTACAATACAAGTGCTTCTAGGAGGTAAAGTAGAATAAATATAATAAATTGAAGAACATTCAAGGGTTATCAAAGAAATAGGCTTAAAGCTCGAAAGGGGTTAACTAAGATATAATGTACGGGTGAATTCATGTCTATTGATATATGGGGTTACACAAAGAAATGCCTCTATCCTTTCTACAACCAAACAACTTCTATTTCGCTTTGCAAACACACAGGGCAAGTTCTAGGAATCATGTACAACATACAATGTAAGTAAAAACCTCACACACACATGGCATGCAACTCATTTGGAATCCGGTTTATCTACAAAATCCTATCAATGTTCAAGCAAGCATTATTGTGCAATTTAAGGCATATTGAGATTCTACAATCAAGTTTAGAAGATACATTCTCAAGTTCAATTTACGCTTTTGCTAATGTGCATATTTGGGGTTACATGTTGCCCTTTTACCTCTAATCCTAAGAAAAGAAAGGAAGAAAAGAGAAAAAATCTACCTAACCCGGTTCAAATAAAAACCCTTGGAAAAGAACCGTGGTCAAAAGAAAAACCAAGGGTGAGATGATACACTACCTAGAAAAAGAAAATAAAAGAAAGAAAAATTCCTACGTGGACTACTTCCCTCAAGAGTACTTGTCCTAAATAGTCCGTCATCAGGAAGAGTCCTCTACTCATATTTTTGGATTTTTAAAATTTTCTGATTTTTTTTTGTATTTTTATTATTTTATATTACTTACTACACTAATATATACATCATGTACAAGATAAGTTTCCCACCCCACACTTAAAAATATGCCATGTCCTCATGGCATAAACAATATGAAAGCACAATAGGGTTTAAGAAAACTTACCTGTGACTCACTCGGAGTCGGAAACAGTGGATGGGTCGACATGGCATGCTCTCCCAAGTGCTTTGAACCATGCCATAAACCTGTTCTCTGACCGGGCTTGCCTAGTTGACATGGCATCTAGTCGTGTGTGTAGACCGTCAACTGAAGTGCGTAGAGCAGCCACTTCCTCCTCCATTGACCTCAGCATAGGTCGTGTGGATTCGGATCTAGACATGCTAGCTCCGCGAGGAGCAGGCCTGGAAGGTCCAGCTGAATCCATGGAGTGGCTGGCCCGGGCCTCCGGTACAGGATCATCATCATCATCTAAGTCAATGGGTGTGGTGTCTCGTCCAACCCGAATAGTAGCAGCTCTAAATGGAGCTTTTGGTAGTAGCTCACCGTCAGTATCAGTAACTGGGGTGTGGTTGAGGAGACACAAGGTAGTGACAAGAGATGGGTAATAGAAACCCTTGGCAGTGAGGGATCCCCTCAGTACCATCTCGTCACTAATAACCCGGGCAATATCAACATCCCGGTGTGTTACCAAACACCAAGTCAACAGAGCCCTATTAAAGTTAACATCTGTAGTGTTACTTGAGGGCAAAATGCGGTTGCAAATTATAGAAAACCAACATTTGGCAATGTGTGTGAAACAGTTAGAATGCAGAGTTTGGTTTCTAATCCATACGGGAACACCATCTACACATAAGGCCTCAATTAACATGTCCCATGTGACACCGGGCCTATCATGGTAATAATCAATATCACTCGTGTGTAGTGGTAGGCGAAGTACCTGCCGAATGGTGGGAATATGAGCATTTACTTGCTTACCTCTGACGAAAACTCGTCTCACCGAGGAGTACGGGGCCTTGGCATAGAATTCTCTGACAAGCATCTTGTTTACCGTAGTGGGTGTTTCAAAAAGGAACTCCATCTCTCGCCGTCGGATCTCATCATACATTTCCGGCTTTTCCGAGCGGATGGCTATTCTGTCCACTTCAACCTCTTGAAGCCACTTTTTGTTCGCTTTGATGTGAAATGCATTTTCCGCCCCTTCATCGGCAAACCGAGATTCATCATAAGTTGGTTGCCTGGATGAGCTAGCACCATGTCGTGGTCTCTTTGGAGCCATGATCCTGTACAATTAAGATAGCCAAAAAGTGTATAAATTGTTAGTTAGTGGAGGGCTACTCAGACTTCGCCATCCTTGATAATTCACAATTGACCATCAATTATGTGTAATTCCCGCAAACTCTTTATCTAACTATTTCCTACATGCCCAATTGCGAACCCCACACTTAGTTCTTGGCACACATCCTATTGACTTAGTCCATCCCCAAAAAGTATTCAATAACCATTTTAAGAGTTGGCATTATGTCTCCTAATTTCCATTAGTCTATTACGCTCAATGTAACGTGCCCTAACTTAACCAACCAACACATATATATGGTAGAACTACTATTTGGGTTTTCCAAATCATAAAATCAACACAATTGAAAACCCAACACCCATTCTTCACCAAACATCAATCGTATAACAATGTTCCTTAGAGTAATTTCATGGCAAGATTAAAAGCACAATGATAAACCAAGCAACATTCATGAATGGACCCTAACTAATACGTAACTAAATATTTATACAAACTAAACAATCAAAAGCTAAAAAAAATGGAGCAAAATAAAAGAGAGAAGTAGAGAAACTTACAAGTTATAGTAATGGAGAAGTGGGGTGGAAGAAAGGGATGATTTGGAGAAGAGAGGGATGGGGATTTTTAGAGAGAAGGGAGAGGTTTTGAATTTAGAGAGAGAGAGAGATTTGAGAGGGGAGGGGCGGCTGATTTGGGTGTTGGGAAAGGGGGGTTAAGTTATTTTAGGGTTTAGAAAGGGGGGAGGGAAAAAAAATAAAAAAAAACTTTAAATTTTGCCAACCGCGGAACTGACCGCTGCTGTTCGCGGTTCGTTCGCGGCCGCGGATGGACCGCGAACAGTCGAGATTCAGAGGAGGCATTTTTTCGCGGTTGGTTCGCGACCACGGATGGACCGCGAATAGAGAAGTTCAGAGAGGGTATTTTTCCGCGGTTCGTCCGCGGTCCGCGGGTGAACCGCGGACAGTGCTCCTTTATGAAAAAAATTCGACTGCTTCAGCAAAAGATTTTTTTTTTTTTATTCCTTATTACTTACTACTAAGATTAAATTACTTACAACATGTTCGTGGGTTGCCTCCCACGTAGCGCCTGAGTTAACGTCGCGGCACGACTCAGCTTAGCGCATTTTACGGCTCGCTGGACCTTTGAGGTTCATTCAACTGCAATTCTATCCTGTCTTCCATGTCATCCAGGCCTATGTATTGTTTCAACCGCTGTCCGTTTACCTTAAAGGTACGTGATCCATCCATAGTTTGAATTTCCATAGCTCCGGACTCACATGCCTCAATTACCTTGAAAGGTCCTGACCACCTTGATTTCAATTTTCCTGGGAACAGTCGTAATCTTGAGTTGTATTAGTAGTACCTTGTCCCCGTTTTTGAAGGTACGCTCAACGATATTTTGATCATGGATCCGCTTCATCCTCTCTTTATACAATCTTGTATTTTCAAATGCTAGATACCGAAATTCTTCCAACTCATGCAATCCAGTCAACCTTGCTTTACCTGCTTCATCCAAGTTGAGATTCAATTGTTTTAGTGCCCACCACGCTTTATGTTCTAATTCAACCGGTAAGTGACAAGCTTTTCCGAACACCAATTTGTAAGGAGACATGCCAATGGGTGTTTTGAATGCTGTTCTATATGCCCATAGTGCGTCATCGAGCTTCCTGGACCAGTCGGTTCTTGTAGCGTTCACTGTTTTGGTCAGTACACTTTTAATCTCCCTGTTGGAGACCTCAACTTGTCCGCTAGTTTGCGGGTGATATGGAGTGGCCACCTTGTGTTTAACATCGTACTTGGCCAATAATTTCTCAAAGGCTCGGTTGCAAAAGTGTGTGCCCCCGTCACTAATGATGGCCCTTGGAGTCCCAAACCGGGTGAAAATATTCTTCTTCAAAAATCCCACAACCACCTTAGCATCATTGGTGGGTAGTGCTGCAGCTTCCACCCATTTGGACACGTAATCAACAGCAACAAGTATGTACTTATTTCCGTATGAGCTAATGAAGGGCCCCATGAAATCTATTCCCCAGACATCGAATACTTCCACTTGCTGAATTGGATTCATTGGCATCTCATGACGCCGAGAGATGTTCCCGGTGCGTTGACATTCGTTGCAACCTTTCACCCACAAGTGTGCATCCTTAAATACTGTCGGCCAATAGAAACCGGCCTCGAGTATTTTGGCAGCTGTACGAATTCCTCCAAAGTGCCCGCCGTAAGCTGAAGCGTGACATGCCTGCAAAACAGAAGATTGTTCTATCTCGGGGACGCATCTCCGGATCATGTTATCAAGACATATCCTAAACAAGTATGGTTCATCCCAATAATAATACCGACTTTCA
>JASVEL010000377.1:0-100408 GCA_032618575.1 Nicotiana noctiflora | reverse complement strand
CGACGTAGCTCCTCGCGACGAGACTGAGGTACATATTTCTCTAGAAAGAGAGTAGAGAACTGCTGCCATGTGAGAGGTGCCGCTCTTGCAGGCCTACGCCTCTCAAACTCCTCCCACCAATCAAATGCGGGACCAGTGAACTGAAATGTAGTAAATGAAACTCCGCTGGACTCAAGAATACCAGCCGTACGCAGCATCTTCTGACACTTATCCAAGAAACCCCGGGCATCCTCGCCCTCAACGCCACTGAAATGGGGTGGCTGAAGTCTACCAAATCTCTCAAGACGACGCTGCTCGTCATCGGGCATAACCTGAACCATATGCTCTTGTCACGACCCGGATTTCCCACCATCGGGGTCATGATGGCGCCTACTAAATGGAAGCTAGGCAAGCCAAATATTAATTACATCTCCATTAATTACCAATTTCTTATTATGACTTATTATTAAAAACATATAACTTACAGCAGAATAATCAAAATTAGCGGAAGACTTAGTCAAATATGATAAAGAAAACCCAAACATGATACACTACCCAAGACCGGTGTCACAATACTCACGAACTTCTAAGAATAATACACATAATTGTCTGAAAGAAAATACAAGCTGTTTATCTCGATTACATGAGATAACAGAATGAAAAGCATAGATAGAAGAGACAACGGGTCCTGCGGACGCCTGCAAGGCTACCTCGTAATCTCAGTAGTCGGAATATCCACAATTGCTACTGCCGCTGCTGCTGTCCGTAACCTGTATCTGCGCAAAAGAGCGCAGAGTGTAGTATCGGCACAACCGACCACGTGTGCTGGTAAGTGCCTGGCCTCTCCCAGCGAAATAGTGACGAGACTAAGGCCAGTCACCCACATAAACCTGTACAGTTGCAATATATATATATATATACAATACATTTATAAGGAAATACTCTGCTCTGAAATAACAGTCAATAACTCACGATATCCAGAATAATCTAATCAACAGAATAAACCTTACTTTCATGTCTCAATTCCTCTCTCATTTCATGTCTCGTGGTAGGCGTACCACCCGCTCCCAACTATCACAGTAATTATATCTTGTGGTAGGCGTACCACCCGCTCCCAAATATCATAGTAATTATATCTTGTGGTAGGCGTACCACCCGCTCCCAAATATCATAGTAATTATATCTTGTGGTAGGCGTACCACCCGCTCCCAAATATATCAATAGTTATATCTTGTGGTAGGCGTACCACCCGCTCCCAAATATATCAATAGGCTACCGACAACTATGGCCAATGCCAAGATTTAAGTCACTTTGTGGTCGGCGTGCCACACGATCCCAATTCAATAATATATAAGTGGTCGGCGCGCCACACGATCCCAATTCATAAATATATAAGTGGTCGGCGTGCCACACGATCCCAATTCATAAATATATATATTACCGGCATTTAGCCAATAATCACTATATCAACAATATTTATAATTACCGGTTTTAAACCAATAATTGATAATAATTTCAATAATTTATCTTCATTACCGGCATAACACCAATATCTCTTAATCAACAATTTATTCATAACTGAATTCTTATTCCTACAAACTAGGATAGAACAAACACTTACCTCAAAAGTTTACGAATGATTCAATCCGTAGCAATGCCTTTTCCTTTCGAATTTGACTCCAATCCAATCGTATCTATACACAATTGATTTAATATCATCAATACTACTCAACAAACTAATTCCTAAGACCAATTACAACTTTTACAACATTCTGCCCGGAATAGTGAATTTCGACCCCGGGCCCACATGGTCGGAACTCGGGGTTAGGACCAAAATTCGGTTACCCATCCCCCCACGAGTTCATGTATATGATTTGTTTCAAAATCGGACCTCAATTCGAGGTCCAATTTCCCAATTTACGAAAAACCCTATATTTTAACAAAAACAAGAGATTCTACCATGAAAACCTTTGATTTCTATTGAAAAACATGTTTAATGATGTTAGGAATTGAAAGAATTAAGTAAAAAGTGACTTACAATTGTTTTGATGAAGAAGAAATCCGTGAAGAATCGCAATTGGGTGTTTTTGTTTTGTAAAAAGTGAAGAAATGAACTGAAAATCGTGTTTTACAGGTCTCTGTGTTCGCATTAGCGAACATGGGTTCGCAATTGCGAACCCCGACCAATTTCTGGAGTTCGAAAAATAAGCTAAGGCTGGGAAGTTCGCATTTGCGAACTTTTGATCGCATTTGCGAACTTTTGTTCGCATTTGTGAAGCCAAGGCAAATCTGGGAGCTTCGCAATTGCGAACATATGTTCGCAATTGCGAACTAGGCTGCTTCTAGGGACCTTCGCATTTGCGAAGAATGCTTCGCATTTGCGAAGCAAGCCTTTTCACTGGAGGCCTCGCAATTGCGAGGTTTGGTTCGCATTTGCGAACCCAAACGGTCCTGGGCACCTTCGCATTTGCGACCAAGGGTTCGCATTTGCGAACCCTGCCTTGACCCGCCACCTTCGCAATTGCGAGAAATACTTCGCAATTGCGAAGACAACAGCTGGGTGAAAAACCAGCAGTGCAAAACTTCAGAATTTCATCCAACGGCCTATCAAATCTTTACCCGAGCTCCCCGGCTCCAAACCAAATATGCACACTAACTCAAAAATATCATACGAACTTGCTCGCGCGATCAAATCGCTAAAATAACATCAAAACCAATGGATTGAGCCTTAAAACTCAAGAATTCTTTCAATTTTCAAAATTTCCAAACTTTCCAATTTAAGGCCGAAATGCGTCAAACGACGTCCGTTTTCAACCAAACTTTACAGGAAGCGCTTAACTAATATATATGACCTGTACCGGGCGTCGGAACCAAAATACGAGCCCGATACCAGTACTTTTTAATAAAAATTCAGTTTCATTTTCCTTAAACATTTTCAGAAAACAATTTAACAGAAAAATTCTTTTACCGGGGTTCTAGACCTCGGATTTCAATTCCCGGCATATGCCCAAGTTCCATATTTTTCTACGGATTTTCTGAGACCGTCAAATCACGGATTCGGGTCCGTTTACCAAAAATGTTGACCAAAGTCAACCATATCAATATTAATATCAAAATTCTTCAACTTTTTCACATATTTCACATATTTCAACATAAAAATTTTCCAGCTTTGTGCCCGGATTGTGCACGCAAATCGAGGCAACTATAAATGAGGTTTTCAAGACATCAAAAGCTCGGAATGATTAATAAAACAAGTGATGACCCTTTGGGTCGTCACAATCTCCACCTCTAAAACAACCGTTCGTCCTCGAACGGACAAAAGAAAGAAGTACCCGAGTCAGGAAACAAATGTGGGTAGCGGCTCCGCATATCAGACTCGGACTCCCAGGTCGATGCCTCAGGAGGCTGGCCTCTCCACTGAACACGCACAGAAGGATAACTCTTCGACCTCAACTGTCGCCGGTCTAGAATGGCTACCGGCTCCTCCTCGTAAGATAGATCATTGTCCAATTGGACATTACTGAAGTCTAACACATGTGTGGGATCGCCGTGGTATCTCCGAAGCATAGATACATGAAAAACTGGATGCACGGCTGATAAGCTAGGCGGCAAAGCTAATATGTAAGCCACCCCTCCCACTCTGTCTAGAATCTCAAATGGGCCAATATACCTAGGGCTGAGCTTGCCCTTCTTCCCGAACCTCATCACACACTTCATAGGCGACACTCGGAGCAATTCTCGTTCGCCAACCATGAAATCTACATCTCGAACCTTACGATCCGCATAAGTCTTCTGCCTGGACTGAGCTGAACGCAATCTCTCCTGAATAGTCTTGACCTTATCCAAGGCCTCCTGAACTAAGTCTGTACCTAACAACCGAGCCTCTCCCGGTTCAAACCATCCAACCGGTGATCGACATTTCCTACCATACAACGCCTCATACGGAGCCATCTGGATGCTAGACTGGTAACTGTTATTGTAGGCGAACTCTGCTAATGGCAGAAACTGGTCCCACGAGCCTCCGAAATCAATAACACAGACTCGAAGCATGTCCTCTAGAATCTGAATAGTCCTCTCGGACTGGCCATCCGTCTGAGGATGAAATGCTGTACTCAACTGAACCTGGGTGCCTAACTCCTGCTGGACCGCTCTCCAGAACCGCGAGGTAAACTGCGTACCCCGATCAGAGATAATAGATACCGGCACTCCATGGAGACGAACAATCTCTCTAATGTACACCTCCGCTAACCTCTCCGACGAGTAGGAGACAGATACTGGAATAAAGTGTGCTGACTTGGTCAACCTATCAACAATGACCCAAATAGTATCAAATTTCCTCCGAGTCAAAGGAAGTCCAGTAACGAAGTCCATAGTGATCCGCTCCCATTTCCACTCGGGAATTTCAATCCTCTGGAATACACCACCAGGTCTCTGGTGCTCATATTTCACCTGCCGACAATTTAGACACCGAGCGACATACGCAACGATATCTTTCTTCATTCTGCGCCACCAATAGTGCTGCCGTAAGTCCTGGTACATCTTCGCGGCGCATGGGTGAATAGAATACCGCGAACTGTGGGCCTCCGCTAAGATCAACTCTCGAATCCCTTCGACATTGGGCACACAAACTCGACCCTGCAATTTCAATACCCCATCATCATCTAGATTTACCTGTGTGGCACCTCCCCGCTGTACCGTATCTCTCAACTCACGCAAATGAGGATCATCAAATTGCCTCTCACGGATACGCTCAAATAAGGAAGAACGAGCGACCGTGCAGGCTAACACCCTGCTAGGCTCAGAAATGTCTAATCTCACGAACCGGTTAGCTAAGGCCCGGACATCTATAGCTAATGGTCTCTGACTGACCGGAATATATGCAAGACTACCCATGCTGGTAGACTTTCTACTCAATGCATCGGCCACCACATTGGCCTTACCTGGGTGATATAAAATAGTAACATCATAGTCTTTTAGCAACTCTAGCCACCTTCTCTGCCTCATATTCAACTCTTTCTGCTTAAACAAATACCGAAGACTCTTATGATCGGTGTATACTTCACATGCTACACCATACAAATAATGCCTCCAGATCTTCAATGCGTGAATAATCGCCGCCAATTCTAGATCATGCACTGGATAGTTCTTCTCATGAATCTTCAACTGCCTCGAAGCATAGGCAATAACCTTGCCATCCTGCATTAACACTGCACCAAGCCCAATACGGGAAGCATCACAATAAACAGTATAAGGTCCGTACTTGTGGGTAAATCAATACCGGTGATGTGGTCAAGGCTGTCTTGAGCTTTTGAAAGCTCGCCTCACATCCATCGGACCATTCACATTGAACACCTTTCTGTGTCAATCTGGTCAGTGGGGTTGCAATAGATGAAAAACCCTCCACGAATCGCCGATAATAACCCGCTAATCCCAAGAAACTCCGAATCTCTGTGGCTGATGTCGGTCTAGGTCAGTTCTTGACTGCCTCAGTCTTCTTTGGATCAACCTGAATACTTGCTGCCGTCACAATATGACCCAGGATGCAACTGAACTTAGCCAAAATTCACACTTCGAAATTTTGCATATAGTTGGCTATCTTTCAGAGTCTGTAAAGTCACTCTGAGATGTTGTGCATGCTCCTCATGACTGCAGGAGTAGATCAATATGGAAACAATGAAAACTACAACGAACAAGTCTAAATAAGGCACGAACACCTCATGCTTATGCACATATCCATGACTCTGAAGTCTGGCCATAAGAGTTGTTCTTAAATTACAACATTGTCAATTAACCCTGTTATCAAATATCTTATTCCAAAACTCCCACTTTACTCACAGTGAGGTATGGAAACCTCATGATTACTTTCTCAAATTAATGCGTCATATTTATCCCTACCTGGTGCTCATCTCAAAGTCTAGAACTCAACGGTCACAAAATGGAAACGGCTAAATATGAATAGAAATTGTGCAAGGATCGTCAAATAATCCTAACAGGCATGGCTCAAATTTAGGATATTATGCTAGATTTTTATTTTTCAAAAAGGGAAAATTTTAAACACAGACTTTTCACCACCAGGACCTTGTCCTCATATAATATTCACCGCAGCTTGCAGCTCGGTTTTTAAAACAAATATTTTCACGTTATACAAATTTTGAGGATCTCATCCTCCACTCTAAATCACAAGTATTTGCACATTCTGCCACTGATGTTTTTCATTTCCTTTCTTTCTTCTTTTCAACTATTGTCCGTCAAAGAGTATCTCGGCATAAAAGAACCCTCATACCGACATGGTATACAATTTAACCGTTTAAAATAGTTATTTCAGGAATTCATTCCCATTGTAATAATTAATATAAAGTCACTTTTGACCTCATCAATATTCCTAGTGACCAATACATAATAATAGAGATAATTACCTCCATTTAATGCACAACGTGAGTATTCACATATGTAGATTTGATGATTACGAAGCTCACTCATGAGCGGAGCATATTAAGAGGACTTGCCTCAATTCTTCAAAGATCAAATCAAATTGAGGAAAAATGTTCCTTTTATAACCATCAGAATTGTACATGTGATAACATCATCTGGTGTAGTGACCTCAGTCACACCATAGAAATTATGTCAACAACTAGATCTCCACCTCTAGGAGTCTCACCTCCGCCTCTAACATCCTGACCCCTAACTCTAGCTGGTCATGTGAGTTGAGTATTGACTGCAATGGGGCACGTAGCTTGAGTGCCTTCATAAATTATATTTCTCCAATCTGCCACATTCACAACAATTCCTTTGAGGCCCAGTTAACTTATTGGACATGACGACATATTCGGACACTGTCATAATAACCTGACATGATCGTTCAGATCATACATACCACACCTTTCAAAGTGTCAGGGAGGTAACTCCTCCAAACATTTCTACAAATAGGATTGAGTAGGTAATGTTGCATGGCCAGTCTGCCCTCTTCATAGGCTTGTCACAAACATTGACGACCAATTACCTCTTTTGCTCATATACTCTTTATTACTCTTTTGGGCCGATTCTTACCCCCTGCAGAGTACTAATCCTCAAACATGCATAATTTATTTGGGGGACCTTTCCATACCATATGTATACATTCCAAACCAAAACTGACATAAAACATGGCCATTCGGTCCATTCACTAATAGTGGTTTTTCCCCATTTTGGCTATAAGTCAAAGTCACAACATCTGATAGTCCACAATAATTATCCTTCACAGCTTCAAATTAATCAACCAGACGTCAAGGTCCATTAAAACCACAACTGGTTAGTAAATACATTATGTTTCCACTACTTCACTCGCTACCTGAAACACAGTAGAATCAACCCTCTCACCTTCAACTATTCCCCCATTCTGCAATATCTCATAGCAACAGTCAATAATTTACCTTGGGTTCTCAAAAGATGCACCACTGAAGGAGATAGCGAAGAGTTTGGTGAAATTTATCCGAAACTCCAAAAAACTTCTGAAGGCATTGTTGATCTATCACCAGCCTGTGCCATTGTCGGCTGAAGAAGCAGTACATGCCTTCGCCATTCGTGGGAAGACAAGAGTAGAAATTCAACTTAACATTTGAAGAACAAACTCGCACGATAGGAAAGAATGAAAGGAATATTTTCCTAACTATGTAGCCTCTGGGGGATAAATACAGACGTCTCCGTACCGATCCCTCAGACTCTACTAAGGTTGTTCGTGAGTTGTGAGACCTGTGCAACCTGGTGCTTTGATACCAACTTGTCACGACCCGGATTTCCCACCATCGGGGTCATGATGGCGCCTACTAAATGGAAGCTAGGCAAGCCAAATATTAATTACATCTCCATTAATTACCAATTTATTATTATGACTTATTATTAAAAACATATAACTTACAGCGGAATAATCAAAATTAGCGGAAGACTTAGTCAAATATGATAAAGAAAACCCAAACATGATACACTACCCAAGACCGGTGTCACAATACTCACGAACTTCTAAGAATAATACACATAATTGTCTGAAAGAAAATACAAGCTGTTTATCTCGATTACATGAGATAACGGAATGAAAAGCATAGATAGAAGAGACAACGGGTCCTGCGGACGCCTGCAAGGCTACCTCGTAATCTCAATAGTCGGAAAATCCACAAGTCGCTACCGCCGCCGCTGCTGTCCGTAACCTGTATCTGCGGAAAAAGAGCACAGAGTGTAGTATCGACACAACCGACCCCATTTGCTGGTAAGTGCCTAGCCTATCCCGGCGAAGTAGTGATGAGGCTAGGACTAGACACCCACATAAACCTGTACAGTTGGGATATATACATATATATATACAATACATTTATAAGGAAATACTCTGCTCTGAAATAACAGTCAATAACTCACGATATCCAGAATAATCTAATCAACAGAATAAACCTTACTTTCATGTCTCAATTCCTCTCTCATTTCATGTCTCTGGTAGGCGTACCACCCGCTCCCAACTATCACAGTAATTATATCTTGTGGTAGGCGTACCACCCGCTCCCAAATATCATAGTAATTATATCTTGTGGTAGGCGTACCACCCGCTCCCAAATATCATAGTAATTATATCTTGTGGTAGGCGTACCACCCGCTCCCAAATATATCAATAGTTATATCTTGTGGTAGGCGTACCACCCGCTCCCAAATATATCAATAGGCTACCGGCAACTATGGCCAATGCCAAGATTTAAGTCACTTTGTGGTCGGCGTGCCACACGATCCCAATTCAATAATATATAAGTGGTCGGTGCGCCACACGATCCCAATTCATAAATATATAAGTGGTCGGCGCGCCACACGATCCCAATTCATAAATATATATATTACCGACATTTAGCCAATAATCTCTATATCAACAATATTTATAATTACCGGTTTTAAACCAATAATTGATAATAATTTCAATAATTTATCTTCATTACCGGCATAACACCAATAACTCTTAATCAACAATTTATTCATAACCGAATTCCTATTCCTACAAACTAGGATAGAACAAACACTTACCTCAAAAGTTTACGAATGATTCAATCCGTAGCAATGCCTTTTCCTTTCGAATTTGACTCCAATCCAATCGTATCTATACACAATTGATTTAATATCATCAATACTACTCAACAAACTAATTCCTAAGACCAATTACAACTTTTACAACATTCTGCCCGGAATAGTAATTTTCGACCCCGGGCCCACATGGTCGGAACTCGGGGTTAGGACCAAAATTCGGTTACCCATCCCCCACGAGTTCATGTATATGATTTGTTTCAAAATCGGACCTCAATTCGAGGTCCAATTTCCCAATTTACGAAAAACCCTATATTTTAACAAAAACAAGAGATTCTACCATGAAAACCGTTGATTTCTATTGAAAAACATGTTTAATGATGTTAGGAATTGAAAGAATTAAGTAAAAAGTGACTTACAATTGTTTTGATGAAGAAGAAATCCGTGAAGAATCGCAATTAGGTGTTTTTGTTTTGTAAAAAGTGAAGAAATGAACTGAAAATCGTGTTTTACAGGTCTCTGTGTTCGCATTTGCGAGACCAATTTCTGGAGTCCGAAAAATAAGCTAAGGCTGGGAAGTTCGCATTTGCGAAGCCAAGGCAAATCTGGGAGCTTCGCAATTGCGAACATATGTTCGCAATTGCGAACAAGGCTGCTTCCAGGGACCCTCGCATTTGCGAAGAATGCTTCGCATTTGCGAAGCATGCCTTTTCACTGGAGGCCTCGCAATTGCGAGGTTTGGTTCGCATTTGCGAACCCAAACGGTCCTGGGCACCTTCGCATTTGCGACCAAGGGTTCGCATTTGCGAACCCTGCCTTGACCCGCCACCTTCGCAATTGCGAGAAATACTTCGCAATTGCGAAGACAACAGCTGGGTGAAAAACCAGCAGTGCAAAAATTCAGAATTTCATCCAACGGCCTATCAAATCTTTACCCGAGCTCCCCGGCTCCAAACCAAATATGCACACTAACTCAAAAACATCATACGAACTTGCTCGCGCGATCAAATTGCTAAAATAACATCAAAACCAATGGATTGAGCCTTAAAACTCAAGAATTCTTTCAATTTTCAAAATTTCCAAACTTTCCAATTTAAGGCCGAAATGCGTCAAACGACGTCCGTTTTCAACCAAACTTTACAGGAGAAGCGCTTAACCAATATATATGACCTGTACCGGGCGTCGGAACCAAAATACGAGCCCGATACCAGTACTTTTTAATCAAAATTCAGTTTCATTTTTCTTAAACATTTTCAGAAAACAATTTAACAGAAAAATTCTTTTACCGGGGTTCTAGACCTCGGATTTCAATTCCGGGCATATGCCCAAGTTCCATATTTTTCTACGGATTTTCTAAGACCGTCAAATCACAGATTCGGGTCCGTTTACCAAAAATGTTGACCAAAGTAAACCATATCAATATTAATATCAAAATTCTTCAACTTTTTCACATATTTCACATATTTCAACATAAAAATTTTCCAGCTTTGTGCCCGGACTGTGCACGCAAATTGAGGCAACTATAAATGAGGTTTTCAAGACCTCAAAAGCTCGTAATGATTAATAAAACAAGTGATGACCCTTTGGGTCGTCACAATTTCCCTTTATTTGCATTTATGAAGAATCTGAACATGTGACTTTACCAATCGGTCCGAATATCGGGCCTAGGCGTAAGAGTTTCCTAGGTTCTTGATCGATTAATATGATTTTCCCTGAGAGCCATTCCTCGGACCAATTCCGAGTTGACTTGATATAAACTTAGGCCTCCAGAACTCACCGATAATATCTGAGCAAGAGTCTCCTGAAGACCAGGAATAGCAATAGATACAGTCTGGCCCTGAACTGGGGCTGCTGGAGCATCAACCACTGGGGGCTGCTCCTGAACTGGTACAACAGGCGGGTCAGCTGGTACTACCTCAGCCGCCCTACCTCTACCTCTAGCACGACCGCGCCCACGGCCTCTAACAGGTGGCAATGGAGGTCGTCTACCTCGTCCCGATGCTCGCGTTCTCGCCATCTGCGAGAGAATAGAATATGGAAGTTCAGTTCTCGGAACAACAAGTGCGCACGATAAGAATTCCAAGAAATGTGAAGTGTTTCCTAAAGGTTCGCAGCCTCCCGAGGATAAGTACAGGCGTCCCCGTACCGATCCACGAGACTCTACTAACCGGCTCAAGACTCATGAGGCCTAGTAAACCTAGGCTCTGATACCAACTTGTCACGACCCCAAATCCGGTCGTGATGGCGCCCAGCACATTGCTAAGCCAGCCCGACCAATCAATATCAACAACGGAGCTAGAAGCTCTCTTTAACCCATTTAAGCATTTCAAAATATGAAACAATAGTAATACTTATACCAACAATGGGGAGACCAAGTCCCATACTACATTAACTCCCATAGATCGAAGGGTCAAGAGTCATGAGCCTCTACCGAACATGAGTGTATAAAGGTTTACAAGATACCAAGTGCGGAAAGAAATGTCAATAAAAAATCAAAAGACAAGTAGGAAGGAATATCGGGTCCTGCGGACTCTGCGGCTACCTCGTATATCCCACGGATGTCGCCTCGCACAGCTCCACCGGATCACCGCCGAGAGGTACCCGGATCTGCACACGAGGTTCGGGGAGTAAAATGAGTACCGCCGGACTCGGTGGTAATAAACAAGGGTAAGACGAACGCGGATAAGAAATCCGCAATAAAACACTATGTAAAACTATAATCTACCCTGTCATAGAATCAATATTCACTGTACCCGTACCAACAAATACCAATAAATAGCATAACAGCTAGGAGATGTAGCTAAATGCAATGCAATGCATGATATGACCGCTACGGCGCGTAGCTCGACTCCAATTTTGGGTACCCGTGCTCACTGTGGGGGTTCAGACTCGGAGGGGCTCCTACAGCCCAAGCACATCTCATAGAGATATTCTCGCGGCGTGCAGTCCGATCCAACATATATCCTGCTGCGGCGTGCAGCCCGATCCACTACTAGTCAGCTAATATGCAGATACAGCCTCGCAAGCTCAAAAGTAGTTTTTTTGAAAACTCTTTTATCATTTTTCAGTTGGAAAACAGTAATATCAAGTTCCGGAGATTGGAATTAGCATAATAACAAAAATAGCTGCGGACTAGTAGTAAACTAGCATGTCTATATGATAAGACAATGATAACGATCCTCGCGGGATCCAATAACTGGCTCACAGCCCACAATATACTCAACCGTCCAAGAAGGAGGTTCAACGGCTCGAGAATAGCCAATAATACAGTATCAGCAAGTCGGACTAAGCCATAGTCCCCAATCACAATCGACCCCACACTCACATGAGAGTGCGTGTCTCGCTGCTATACAGCGTCACAAAGTGGTATACCGGGGTTTCGAACCCGCCGGTCATCACCCACATCTATTACTCACCTCAATACGGCGCGATGACTACTCCGCAATGCCCTTGCCACGAGAATCAAGCTCCGCACGCGTAGAATCTGATCAAATACAGGTAGAAACACAACAAATTAGGCCAATGGGACTACACCCAATCAATACAACTCAATTTACATCAAAATTCCCAAAGTTGTCAAAACCCGACTTTCGGTACGCTTATCGAAAAATCACGAAAGTCACATATTCGGAACCCTCATCTCAATACGAGTCTAGGCATATAAAATTTACCAAAATCGGACTCCATTTGCCCACTCAAATCGGTGTTTTTCTTCAATTTAGGCCTAGGGCTCAAACCCACCTTTAATCTTTAATTTACAGGGATTTAACCAAGGATTTCATGTTAAAATGATGTAATTAAGCCACAAAACTTACCTCCAACGAAACCCCGATGATTTCCCAGCAATCTCCCGTCAATTTCTTCTCTTGGAACTCAAAAATGGGGGTTTTGGGTATTAAACCCGCGACTGGTCTGTTCTGAACTTAAACTCTCTGCCAGACCTATTTGCTCTACGCGATCGCGACTCTACGCACGCGATCGCGATGCTCAAACATTTCTCCCTCACGCGATCGCGACTCTCCTCACGCGATCGCGATGTACAACCATCCGGCCTCACGCGATCGCGTCCCTCTTCCTGCGATCGCGTAGCACATTTTTCCCTGGACCCCATTTCTCTTCTACGCGATCGCGTAAATGCTCATGCGATCGCGATGACCACCCGGTTAACTCTACGCGATCACGTCCTTGACCCTGCGATCGCGTTTCTTCTACTCTTGACCTTACGCGATCGCGTCCCTATCTCTGCGATCGCGAATGATAAAATTCTGCTGCACTAATTGCAGCAGAAACAGCAGTGCATTTGGCACAAAATGGTCCGTTTGGACCCCCGAATTCATCCCGAGGCCCCCGGGACCCGAATGAAAACCACCAACATACCCCAAAACACGATACGATCTTGTTCCAATCATAAAAACACCATCCTAAACATCAAAATCATCAATTACACACGGATTCAAGCCTAAATTTCTTAAAACTTTCCGAATTACACATTCGATCAAAAACCCGACCAAACGACGTCCGAATGACCTGAAATTTTGCAGGCACATCCAAAATCACCTAACGAAGCTACTGCAACTGTCGGAATTCCATTCCGACCCCCGGATCAAAATCTCACCTACCGTTCGGATTTCGCCAACATTCAACCTTAGCCAATTCAAGCCTATTTCTACACCGGGCCTCCAAATTCAAATCCGATCGTTCCCCTAAGTCACAAATCACCTTCCGGAACTAACCGAATCATCAAAATCCGATTCCGAGCCCTCTAGCTAAATAGTCAACTCCGGGTTGACTTTCCTTATTCAAGTTTCCTTCACAAAGGCTATATGCCTCATTTTCAATCCAATTCACTCCTAACTCACCCGATAGACTCTAACACTGATATAAAATCATAAAACATGCATTTACAACATAACGGGTTGGTAATTCTCGTGACGACGGGCCGGGTCGTCACAGATAAGTCTATTATAGCCTTGTAATTTTTGTGTTATATAATCGGTATTTGGTTCGGTTGTTGTAGCTCTTGGTTTGAGGTTTAAAAAGGTTTGTATTTTATAGATATTTTCTACGTATGTTCTGGTTATATGGTTGTAGGTTTTCTTTTCTTGGCTTAGGCTATCTACGTATGAAATAGTTTGTGGAGGTATAAATAATGGATCTTTTTGGTATTTTGGAATAAATGGTTTTTCGAATAATTTATTTATGTTTTGTGTGTATTTTGGTTTACTAACTTCTTTTCCCTTGCTTGTTCCTGCAACTGTATTTAAACAAACATTATGGGTTTTTAGGAGTTTCCCAACGTCTCCTTCTAGCTCTGGAATTTTACCGTCTTCCGATCGACGTAGTTCCGCATTTTTATAGTCATGCTGCTGACTTGTAGCTTTGAGTTTCTCCTCATTAGATTTTATCTTGTTTAGTTTCATTTCCATACTATCCATTTTTAAAGAAAGGGCAGTGATGATATTGTATAGCTTTTCGGTTGTTTCTTCGTCAGTCTGTGTAGCTTTGTCTTGATATGTAATCTGCAATGACATTTTTGTTAGTACTGATTACTTCAATTGTAAATGTAAAGTTCAGTATATTCAGCACTAGTCTCCGTATTTCCTTTGTTGTAACTGAATCTTGTATCTTCCTGGTTAGCCACCATTTTACTTGTGTATTATCTGTTCTTATAATAAACTTATTATATACAATATATGGTTCAAATGCCAATAAACATTTATATACTGCATATAATTCTTTTCTATTGATTTCCCATTTTATCTCCGGGTTTGTGAATGTTCCTGAATAATACCTACAATGATGTTCTATTTTTTCTTTATCATACCTGTATTTTAATACTCCTCCATAGCTTTTTTCATTTGCGTCTGATTCTACTATATATGTAAAAAATTTATCTTCATCTGGGAAGTATAGTTTTGGTAGATTTTTACATATTTGTTTAACTTTTCTTACTTGTTTTTTATCTTCTTCACTAAAATGGTACTCTATATCCTTTTTAGATTTTTCTGCAATGGTTATAGAGCCTCTGCTAATTTTGGTATATATTCTCTTACTTGGTTTACTAATCCTAAAAATGATTGTAGTTTCTTTTTTGTATCTAATTGTTCATTTGAATTTATTATTTTTTGTACTATATGAGTTTGCATTTTAATTCCACTTTTATCTATTTCTATTCCTAGAAATTCTATTTGATTTTTCATTATTTCTGCCTTTTTTCTACTTAGGCTTATTCCCGATATTTCTATAATATGTATAAATTTTTCTAATAATTTTATATGTTCATCTTGTGTTTTTGAATATAATAATATATCATCAATATATATTATGCAATTTTCTAGTTGTTTGAAATAGTTATCCATAAAATGTTGATATCTACCTGGTGCATTTTTATATCCGAAAGGTAATACATTCCATTCATAAAATCCTTGGGGTACAGTAAATGCTGTTAATTTTTTGGATTCTTCTTCTAACTTTAAGTGATAAAATCCCGATTTACAATCAAATTTACTAAAATAGTTATATCCTTGGATTTGTCTTATTTTTAGTATTTTATTTGGTATTGGGTAATTGTATGTCTTAGTTTTTGCATTTAGATTTCTATAATCAATAACCATTCTACTTTTTCCTTTTTTTTTGTTCGCTATGTTTATTTACTATGAATGCTGGACTAGTATGTTTACTATTGCTTTCTTGTATATAACCTTGTTCTAATTATTCGTCAATGTGTATTTTAAATTCATTTAAATCTTTGAAATTGTATTTTAAATGTTTTTGTGTTATTATACTATTTTCATCAATTAGCTCTATTTTTACCTTTGTTTTATGTTTTTCCCAACCTTGTAATGGGTTTTCACTATACAATGGTTCTAGTTTTTCTTGGATTATTTTGATTGTATTTATTGAAAAAATAATTAATTCTATTTTATTAGTATCTTCTTTTTCATTTTCTAATTTTTGTGTTATTTTCTCACTTCCTTTTATCCAATCAGTTGCTTTTCTTTTGTTTTTAGAACTCTTTTTGCTCCTATTTTTTGTTTACATGGTGTTGTAAACCACCAATGTGTTTTAATTATTACGTGTGGGTATAGTTTATCTAAGAATGGTATTCCTAGTAAAATATCTCTTGTCGGTAATTCAAAATTGTATATTTCTTCTATAATAAGTATTTTATCCCATATTTGTATTTTTATATTTTTTGATTTGTAGGTAATTATACTTCCTTCATTATTAAATCCTGTTACTGGTAAAGGTGTTCTAAGTTTTTCCCATTTCTCTTCTGGTAGACAATTATATCCGCATAAATTTACTTCTGATCCCGTGTCTATCATAGGTGTGTAGTATCTATTGTAGTATCCTTCCACTATTATTTTTACTAGTATATGTATTTTCATATTTATAATATAGTTCTTTTTATTGTTACTTTCTTATTTTCATAATGTATGATTAGTTGTTCATTATCTAAGTTGTATGGTTTAACTTTTTCTAGCCATTTTATTCCTAATATAATATTTTTATCTCCCTGATATATTTTAAATCTTATTATCATAATTATTCCTCCTATAATTATTTCTTTTTCCACTATTTCTTCACTAATTATCATTCCTTTAGGTAATTCGGGGTATAGTTTTTCACTAGTTAGTATCTCATCTTCTGTGATTAATTCTCTTGTTATATAGTTTTCTTCTTGTCCTGTATTTATTAGTATTAAGTATTTTCTTCCATTCATTACTCCTGTTATGTAATAATGATGATGTTTTATTTCTCCTGGTAATTGCTCTATAAGTTTAGGTATTTTATATCCTACTTTATCTGATGTGCTTGTTTTATTTGATGATGTTTGTCCCACTTCAAAACTCAATCTTTTTGATGAGCTTAATCTTTCTTTTACTATGTCTAAATCTTCTTCTATGTCCAGTTCATTATAACTATACTCATTGTTATCTATAACTGTAACTATTCTTTCAAAAGGATTTTCTATCTTTATTTTGTTTATTTTATTTCTTGCCATTATCTTATGTTTAGTTGTTAATATATATAAGTTTTTACATCTTGTTGTAAATATCTTACTACCTGGGGTTAATTCTATTCCTGACATTTTCCAGTATAATACAAGTGATTTATCTATATTTTTATCATTTATCGCTACTGAATAGTTAGCACTAATTATGAATTTAAATTTTTGGTATATCAAATTTCCTCGTACTGCACTTATTATGCTTTTTTCTATAGGTTGTATAATTCTATCATCTGCTAGGTAAATTTCTATTGGTGTATCTATTCCTTCTCTAAAACATGCTTTTATTAATATTTCTGTTCCTCCTATATGTACATATTTAATTGGGTTTTTGCCCTTATATCTTGTATTTCTTTATTTATTATTCGTTTATTTATTATTGGTATTTTAGCTTTTCCTTTGGTGTATTTACAGTCTATTATGTGTTCTTTTTGGCTAATTACATAATATTCTTCTTTACTTCTTTTGAACCAATTTTTCATTTTTGGTATATCTAATATTTTTTCTACACTTAAGTCTAATTCTTTTCCTTTTATTTGTTCAAATATACTTTCATCAAATATTACTTTTTGTTCTGTAGATTCTTCATCTTGGTATTCTTCTTGGGTTATTATATTTATTTCTTTTTCAGTCATCTATTAATTCATTGTCTTCATTATCTGATTCTAGTATTGATTCTAATTCATTTTCTGATAATTCATATATACTATCATTACTTTCTAATTCATAATCTATATATTCCATTTGTACGTATTCTTCGTCGTTTATTATTATTTCTGATACTTGCTTAGCTCTTTGATTTTTAGGTATTTTGCAATCTTTTGCTAAGTGTCCTAATTTTCCACAATTATAACATTTACATTCTGATAATTTTTTCTTAGGTCGGTATTGTCTTTTATTATTAAATTTCTTTACATAATATCTTTGTCTAGGTCTTTTATACTTAAATTTTGACTTATACTTTTTGTATTTTTTAATTTTATTATGTTTTTTATTATAGTATCTTTTATTGCATCCAAACTGGGGTGTTGTTTTATCTTTACAACATGCTAAGTTTTTTATTAATGTTTTTTCCATTTTAATTTCTTCTTTATGTTTTTCACATAATTCTGCGAACCAGTTTTGTAAGTATCTAATTCTTGCTCCTAAAGTATCTTGTAATGCTGCATTATTCCAATCTTTTAATATTTTTGAACTAAATGGTTCTGGTAACTTTGAAAAATATAATTTTCTTATTTGTTTACTTTCCTCTACACTATATATTCCTTTATAGTAAAATTCTTTAAATGCACATGTATATTCGTCTATATAACACATATTACATATTGCTAATTTTGACATTAGATTTCTATTTAATATTTTTTCTTTATTCTGTTCTACTTCTTCTGTTTCTGCACTACTAAATTCATTTCTTATAGTTGTTTCATATTTTTGTAGAATTTCTATAGCTGTTGTAGCTTTTTCACCATTAAGTTTTTTATCACTTCTTAATACTCCTAAGGCATCTTTATTTATATTTTGTAACCATAACTTAGTCGTTCCTATTAATGTTCTTTCTATGTATTCCGGTACATCTGATATTCCTATTTTATTATCTATAATCTGTTTTGTCATGTATCCTATCCATAACTGTATTGTCTTATTAATATCTTTTACACAATCTAGATCTAAGAAATTATGTTGTATTGTTGTTGGTATTTGTGTTGGAATCCATTTTGTATATTTTGGTTCTTTATCATTTCTATATGTTTTCTTAAAATTATTTTCGTAATTTATATAACTTTTTTGCTCTATTTGTGTATCTTTTGTTCCTGATGTACTAGGTTTTTCATCTATTATTGCATTTATTTCTATACGATCATTTCTACCTTCTTCGTTTTGTTCAACTTGTGCTATATTTTCTAAAATTTCCGTATATGTTTCGCTTGTTTCTGAATAATTTTCTAAATCACTATTATTATTTGGTTCATTTATTTCTTCTGTTCTAATTATTTCTAATTTTTCTTCTTGTAATTGTTCTTTGAACTTATTTATCTCAAGTTGTAATTTATTTTCTTGTTCTTTTTCTTTTTGTCTGATTTCATATAGTTCTTTTAACATATTTAATTCTTTTTCTAATTCTATTATTTTAGCATTTTTTGTTTCTTCTATCTGTTTTATTTCTCTTAATTGGGGGTTGGGGTCGGGTATAGCTCCGATTAGCTCTGTTATAGGTCTCTTGGATTGGTTAGTTACTAACTGTGTTGATAATTGATTAGATTTTTGATTCATTGCTGGTTAAAAGCTAAATTATAATTTTCTTTGGCTAACTTTTTTAGTAACAGTAATTTTTCTATATTTTTATTTAATGACTCTATGTGTCTCATTTTTTTAGTTTGCATATAATTATCTAAATCATTTTTCATATTTTGTTCGGTTTTACTTATTTCAAGCATAGTTTCTGTCCAATAACTTAAATATTCGTAATTTATCATATTTTAGTCTGTTTCGGGTCCTGAGTCCCATGTATTTGTATAGTCATAATTATATACACTTTCTAGTTCGTCATTATTATATGCTTCTTCTAGTTCTTCTAGTTCTTCACTCCATTCTTGGTTAATTATTTCTGTTAAAACTAGATTTTCATATTCTTGAATTTGATTCCATATATTTTTTCTTATTTCAGGTTCGGTAATCTTTCTAAGTATGTGACGACCCAAAGGGTCATCACTTGTTTTATTAATCATTCCGAGCTTTGGAGGTCTTGAAAACCTCATTTATAGTTGCCTCGATTTGCGTGCACAGTCCGGGCACAAAGCTGGAAAATATTTATGTTGAAATATGTGAAAAAGTTGAAGAATTTTGATATTAATATTGATATGGTTGACTTTGGTCAACATTTTTGGTAAACGGACCCGGATCCGTGATTTGACTATTTCAGAAAATCCGTAGAAAAATATGGAACTTGGGCATATGCCCGGAATTGAAATCCGAGGTCTAGAACCCCGGTAAAAGAATTTTTCTGTTAAATTATTTTCCGAAAATGTTTAAGGAAAATGAAACTGAATTTTGATTAAAAAGTACTGGTATCGGGCTCGTATTTTGGTTCCGACGCCCGGTACGGGTCATATATATTGGTTAAGCGCTTCCTGTAAAGTTTGGTTGAAAACGGACGTCGTTTGACGTGTTTCGGCCTTAAATTGGAAAGTTTGGAAATTATGAAAATTTGAAGGGATTCTTGAGTTTTAAGGCTCAATTCATGGATTTTGATGTTATCTTAGCGATTTGATCGCGCGAGCAAGTTCGTATGATGTTTTTAAGTTAGTGTGCATATTTGGTTTGGAGCCCCGAGGGCTCGGGAGTGTTTCGGAGGTGGTTCGGGGTGTTTTTGAACTTAAGAAAAACTGCAGAAATCTGCAGCAGGCATTTCCTCACCGCGTTCGCGATGCTTTGGTCGCGTTCGCGAAGAACATTTCATTCCTTCTTCGCGTTCGCGTCACGTTGATCGCGTTCGCGATGCCCAGCATTTTCCTTCATCGCGATCGCGGACTCCTTCTCGCGTTCGCGCAAAGTAAATTGAACCAGTCATATTTTCCTTTACGCGTTCGCGTGTCTTAGCCCGCGTTCGCGTAGGCCAAATTTGAAGCCCAGTATTTTCTTCTTCGCGTTCGCGACTCACCCTACGCGAACGCGATGGCCCGATATTTTCCTTCATCGCGAACGCGACCAGGGAGTCGCGAACGCGTTGCAAACTTTTGCCCAGTCATTTTAATCCCAGAAACAGAACAGAAACGGGATAACAAATCCCATTTCCGTTCAACCCCCTTCTTCACAGCCCCTTGGACGATTTTTGAGCTATTCTTCACCAAACTTCTTGGGTAAGTGATTCTTAACTCGTTTTCTTCATTTTCCATCAATATTATTTGAATTCCTAAGCCTAAATAGGTGTAAATGGGTAGAAAATTGAGAATTTAGTATAGTAAAGGTTTTCAATGAATTTACGATCTAGACTTCGTTTTGGAGTTGAATTTAAGAACAAATTGTATATTTGAACTCATGGAGGATTGGGTGAACTTATTTTGGTCCGAAACTTGAGTTTCGATTATGTGGGCCCGGGGTCGATTTTTACTATTCCGGGCAGAATGTTGTAAAAAAATCATATTTAGCAATATGAACTAGTTTGTTAAGTAGAATTGATGATATGAAATCAATTGTGTATAGATACGGTTGGATTGAAGTCAAATTCGAAAGGAAAAGGCATTGCTACGGATTGAATCGTTCGTGAACTTTCGAGGTAAGTGTTTGTTCTATCCTAGTTTATAGGAATATGAATTTAGTTATGAATAAAATGTTGAATAAGAATTATTGGTGTTATACCGGTAATGAAGGTAAATTGTTGAAATTATTATAAATTATTGGTTTAAAAACCGGTAATTATAAATATTGTTAATACAGAGATTATTGGCTAAATGCCGGTTATATATATATATTTATGAAATGGGATCGTGTGGTACGCCGACCACTTATATAATAAGAAATGGGATCGTGTGGTACGCCGACCACGAAGTGATTTAAATCTTGGCATTGGCCATAGTTGCCGGTAGCCTATTGTTATATTTGGGAGCGGGTGGTACGCCTACCACAAGATATGATTGTTGATATATTTGGGAGCGGGTGGTACGCCTACCACAAGATATAACTATTGATATATTTGGGAGCGGGTGGTATGCCTACCACAAGATATAATTACTGATATATTGGGAGCGGGTGGTACGCCTACCACGAGAGGTAATTACTGTGATAGTTGGGAGCGGGTGGTACGCCTACCACGAGACATGAAATGAAAGAGGAAATTGAGACATGAAAGTAAGATTATTTTGGACATCTTGAGTTATTGAATATTATTATATTATTTCAGAGCAGAGTATTTCTTCATAAATGTATTATATATATATATATATCTATATTGCAACTGTACAGGTTTAGGTGGGTGACTGGCCTTAGCCTTGTCACTAGTTCGCTGGGATAGGCCAGGCACTTACCAGCACATAGGGTCGGTTGTGCTGATACTACACTCGCTCTTTTTGCGCAGATACAGGTTACGGACAGCAGTAGCGGCGGTAGCGACTTGTGGATTTTTCGACTACTGAGACTATGAGGTAGCCTTGCAGGCGTCCGCAGGACCCGTTGTCTCTCCTATCTATGCTTTTCATTCTGTTATCTCATGTAATCGAGATAAACAACTTGTATTTTCTTTCAAACAATTATGTGTATTATTCTTAGAAGTTCGTGAGTATTGTGACACCGGTCTTGGGTAGTGTATCAGATTTGGATTTTTCTTTATCATATCTGACTAAGTCTTCCGCTAATTTTGATTATTCCGCTGTAATTTTTATGTTGTCAATAATAAATTGGTTATTAATGGAATTGTAATTAATATTTGGCTTGCCTAGCTTCTATTTAGTAGGCGCCATCATGACCCCGATGGTGGGAAAGCTGGGTCGTGACAAGTTGGTATCAGAGCACTAGGTTGCATAGGTCTCACAACTCACGAACAACCTTAGTAGAGTCTGAAGGATCGGTACGGAGACGTCTGTATTTATCCTCCAGAGGCTACAGAGTTAGGAAAATATTCTCTTTATTCTTTCCGGTCGTGCGACTTGATCTTTTGAATGTTAATTGAACTTCTACTCTGTTCTTCCGCAGATGGTAAGGACACGTGCATCCTCATCTACCGACCAGCAGCCCGAGATCCCAGCAGCGACAGCTCCTGCTAGGGGTAGAGGCCGAGGTCGAGGTCGTCCTAGAGGACAAGGTAGGGGCAGAACTCAGCCCCGAGCAGCAGCACGAGTGGCAGAACCTCAGGTTCATATAGAGGAGGAAATTCCAGCCCCAGCAGCTCCAGTAGGCCCAGCTCAGGTCCCAGGAGGAGCTTTATTTTCACCGGATCTTCAGGATGCTTTGGTCCGGATAGCGGGTTTTATGGATCATGTCACCAGAGCAGGTTTATTACCGGTAGCACCAGCCACTTCTCGGGCTGGAGGAGGTAATCAGACTCCTGCTACGCGCACTCCGGAGCCAGTAATTCCCCAGGCTCAAGATCCTGTGATTCAGCCAGTTGAGGCAGTTCGGCCTATTATTGCGACTCCGTCTAATGATGGTGCAGCTATGTCTGCTGATGCGTTGTGGAGATTGGACAGGTTTACCAAACTGTTCACTACCACATTCAGTGGCACTCCTTCAGAGGATCCACAGGACTTCCTATACAACTGCCACGAAGTTCTCCGTACTATGGGTATTGTGGAGACAAATGGTGTGGATTTTGCTACTTTTCGGTTATCCGGTTCCGCCAAGACTTGGTGGAGAGATTATTGTCTAACCAGGCCAGCGGGATCGTCATCTTTGACTTGGGAGCAGTTTGCAGAATTATTCTTGGAGAAGTTCCTTCCAGCAACTCAGCGGGAGTTTATGCGCAGACAATTTGAGCGCCTTCATCAGGGTTCCATGTCTGTCACACAGTACGAGACTAGGTTCGTGGACCTGGCTCGTCATGCTGTTATCATACTTCCCACAGAGCGGGAGAGAGTGAGGAGGTTTATTGATGGCTTGAATCGGCCAATTCGGCTACAGATGGCTATGGGTGCAGGAACTGAAATCACTTTTCAGGAGGCGGCTAATGCAGCCCGCCGGATAGAGATGGCTCTGTCACAGGGAGCGAGACATGGATCAGATAAGAGATCTCGTAATTCGGGTAGATTCAGTGGTACCTCGTCTGGAGATAGAGATTTTTATGATAGAGGCCATCCTCCTAGGCCTTATCAGTCAGCTCTTCAGGTTTCTCACGATGCTTCTGGTGATCGTAATTCTCGGCCACGCTACTCTGATCAGCAGCCTATCAGTGCACCACCACTTCGCTATTTTCAGCAGCCGAGGGCTTGTTTTACGTGCGGTGATCTTAGGCACATTGCAAGGTATTGCCCTCGAGCTTCTGACAGATCTCATCAGCAGGGTTCTCGTGCCATGATTCAGGCCCCAGTTCCCTCACAGCCTGCCCAGCCGGCTAGAGGCGGAGGTAGAGGACATAGAGGTGGAGGTAGAGGTCATAGAGGTGGAGCTCGGACCGATAGAGGTAGAGACCAGCCAGCAGCTGATCGTCCTAGAGATACTGCTCAGGGTGGTGGGGCACAGCCCCGATGTTATGCACTTCCCGCCAGACCAGAGGCTGAGTCTTCTGATGCCGTCATTACAGGTATTATTTTGGTTTGTGATAGAAAGGCATCAGCATTATTTGACCCCGGGTCTACATATTCGTATGTGTCTTCCTATTTTGCACCATACTTGATTCAGCCCAGGTGATCCACTGAGTGTTCCTGTTCATGTGTCTACACCAGTAGGCGACACTATTGTGGTTGATCGAGTTCATCGGTCATGTATTATAGTAATTGAGGGTCTCGAGACCCGTGCTGATTTATTACTCCTAAATATGGTGGACTTCGATATTATACTAGGCATGGACTGGCTATCTCCGTATCATGCTATTTTAGATTGCCATGCCAAGACTGTGACTTTAGCCCTGCCGAATTCGCCTCGTATAGAGTGGAAAGGAATTTCAGGTCATACTAGCCGTAATGTTATTTCTTATGTTAAAGCTCGGCGTATGGTTGGAAAGGGATGCTTGGCTTATTTGGCCTATGTCCGTGATTCTAGTGCTGAGGTTCCTTCTATTGACTCTGTGCCCGTGGTTCGCGAATTTCCTGAAGTATTTCCTTCAGACTTGCCAGGTATGCCGCCCGATAGGGACATTGATTTTTGCATTGATTTGGCTCCGGGCACTCAGCCCATTTCCATTCCCCCATACCGTATGGCTCCGCCAGAGTTAAAAGAATTGAAGGAACAGTTGCAGGATTTACTTGAAAAGGGTTTCATTAGGCCCGGTGTTTCGCCGTGGGGTGCACCTGTATTATTTGTAAAGAAGAAAGATGGTTCGATGAGAATGTGCATTGACTATCGACAGTTAAACAAGGTGACTATCAAAAATAAATATCCACTTCCGCGAATTGATGATTTATTTGACCGGCTTCAGGGTGCCAAGGTATTTTCAAAGATAGATTTGAGATCTGGCTATCATCAGCTGAAGATTAGGGCATCCGATGTCCCTAAGACCGCGTTCCGCACTCGGTATGGACATTATGAATTTCTGGTCATGTCTTTTGGGTTGACAAATGCTCCAGCAGCTTTTATGGAATTAATGAATCGGGTGTTCCGGCCTTATTTAGACTTGTTTGTAATAGTCTTCATTGATGACATATTAATATATTCCCGCGGTCAGGAGGAGCATGCGCAACATCTCAGAGTGGCCTTACAGACTCTGAGAGATAGCCGGCTATATGCAAAATTTTCAAAGTGTGAATTTTGGCTAAGTTCAGTTGCATTCCTGGGTCATATTGTGACGGCAGCAGGTATTCAGGTTGATCCAAAGAAAATTGAGGCAGTCAAGAGCTGGCCTAGACCGACATCAGCCACGGATATTCGGAGTTTCTTGGGGTTAGCGGGTTATTACCGCCGATTCGTAGAAGGATTTTCTTCTATTGCAACCCCACTGACCAGATTGACCCAGAAGGGTGTTCAATTTGAATGGTCCGATGAATGTGAGGCGAGCTTTCAAAAGCTAAAGACAACCTTGACCACAGCACCGGTATTGGTTTTACCCACAGGTACGGGACCTTATACTGTTTATTGTGATGCTTCCCGTATTGGGCTTGGTGCAGTGTTAATGCGGGATGGCAAGGTTATTGCCTATGCTTCGAGGCAGTTAAAGATTCATGAGAAGAACTATCCAGTGCATGATCTAGAATTGGCGGCGATTATTCACGCATTGAAGATCCGGAGGCATTATTTGTATGGTGTAGCATGTGAAGTGTACACCGATCATAAGAGTCTTCAGTATTTGTTTAAGCAGAAAGAGTTGAATATGAGGCAGAGAAGATGGCTAGAGTTGCTAAAAGACTATGATGTTACTATTTTATATCACCCAGGTAAGGCCAATGTGGTGGCCGATGCATTGAGTAGAAAGTCTGCCAGCATGGGTAGTCTTGCATATATTCCGGTCAGTCAGAGACCATTGGCTCTAGACGTCCAGGCATTAGCCAACCGGTTCATGAGATTGGATATTTCTGAGCCTAGCAGAGTGTTAGCCTGCACGGTCGCTCATTCTTCTTTATTAGAGCGTATCCGTGAGAGGCAATTTGATGATCCTCATTTGCGTGAGTTGAGAGATACAGTACATCGGGGAGGTGCCACACAGGTAAATCTAGATGATGATGGGATATTGAAATTGCGGGGTCGAGTTTGTGTGCCCAATGTCGAAGGGATTCGAGAGTTAATCTTAGCAGAGGCCCACAGTTCGCGGTATTCTATTCACCCAGGCGCCGCGAAGATGTACCAGGACTTACGTCAGCACTATTGGTGGCGCGGAATGAAGAAAGATATCGTTGCGTATGTTGCTCGGTGTCTAAATTGTCGGCAGGTGAAATATGAGCACCAGAGACCTGGTGGTGTATTCCAGAGGATTGAAATTCCCGAGTGGAAATGGGAGCGGATCACTATGGATTTCGTTACTGGACTTCCTTTGACTAGACGGAAATTTGATGCTATTTGGGTCATTGTTGATAGGCTGACCAAGTCAGCACACTTTATTCCAGTATCCGTCTCCTACTCATCGGAGAGGTTAGCGGAGGTTTATATTAGGGAGATTGTTCGTCTCCATGGAGTGCCAGTATCTATTATCTCTGATCGGGGTACGCAGTTTACCTCGCGGTTCCGGAGAGCGGTCCAGCAGGAGTTAGGCACCCAGGTTCAGTTGAGTACAGCATTTCATCCTCAGACGGATGGCCAGTCCGAGAGGACTATTCAGATTCTAGAGGACATGCTTCGAGCCTGTGTTATTGATTTCGGAGGCTCGTGGGACCGGTTTCTGCCATTAGCAGAGTTCGCCTACAATAACAGTTACCAATCTAGCATCCAGATGGCTCCGTATGAGGCGTTGTATGGTAGGCGATGTCGATCACCAGTTGGATGGTTTGAACCGGGAGAGGCTCGGTTGTTGGGTACAGATCTAGTTCAGGAGGCCTTAGATAAGGTCAAGACTATTCAGGAGAGATTGCGTTCAGCTCAGTCTAGGCAAAAGACTTATGCGGATCGTAAGGTTCGAGATGTAGATTTCATGGTTGGTGAACGAGTATTGCTCCGGTGTCGCCTATGAAGGGCGTGATGAGGTTCGGGAAGAAGGGTAAGCTCAGCCCTAGGTATATTGGTCCATTTGAGATTCTAGACAGAGTGGGAGGGGTGGCTTACAGACTAGCTTTGCCGCCTAGCTTATCAGCCGTGCATCCAGGTTTTCACGTATCTATGCTTCGGAGATACCACGGCGATCCCACACATGTGTTAGACTTCAGTACTGTCCAATTGGACAATGATCTATCTTACGAGGAGGAGCCGGTAGCTATTCTAGACCGGCAGGTTCGACAGTTGAGGTCGAAGAGTTATCCTTCTGTGCGTGTTCAGTGGAGAGGTCAGCCTCCTGAGGCATCGACCTGGGAGTCCGAGTCTGATATGCGGAGCCGCTACCCACACTTGTTTCCTGACTCAGGTACTTCTTCTTTTGTCCGTTCGAGGACGAACGGTTGTTTTAGAGGTGGAGATTGTGACGACCCAAAGGGTCATCACTTGTTTTATTAATCATTCCGAGCTTTGGAGGTCTTGAAAACCTCATTTATAGTTGCCTCGATTTGCGTGCACAGTTCCGAGCACAAAGCTGGAAAATATTTATGTTGAAATATGTGAAAAAGTTGAAGAATTTTGATATTAATATTGATATGGTTGACTTTGGTCAACATTTTTGGTAAACGGACCCGGATCCGTGATTTGACTATTTCAGAAAATCCGTAGAAAAATATGGAACTTGGGCATATGTCCGGAATTGAAATCCGAGGTCTAGAACCCCGGTAAAAGAATTTTTCTGTTAAATTGTTTTCTGAAAATGTTTAAGGAAAATGAAACTGAATTTTGATTAAAAAGTACTGGTATCGGGCTCGTATTTTGGTTCCGACGCCCGGTACAGGTCATATATATTGGTTAAGCGCTTCCTGTAAAGTTTGGTTGAAAACGGACGTCGTTTGACGTGTTTCGGCCTTAAATTGGAAAGTTTGGAAATTATGAAAATTTGAAGGGATTCTTGAGTTTTAAGGCTCAATTCATGGATTTTGATGTTATTTTAGCGATTTGATCGCGCGAGCAAGTTCGTATGATGTTTTTAAGTTAGTGTGCATATTTGGTTTGGAGCCCCGAGGGCTCGGAAGTGTTTCGGAGGTGGTTCGGGGTGTTTTTGAACTTAAGAAAAACTGCAGAAATCTGCAGCAGGCATTTCCTCACCGCGTTCGCGATGCTTTGGTCGCGTTCGCGAAGAACATTTCATTCCTTCTTCGCGTTCGCGTCACGTTGATCGCGTTCGCGATGCCCAGCATTTTCCTTCATCGCGATCGCGGACTCCTTCTCGCGTTCGCGCAAAGTAAATTGAACCAGTCATATTTTCCTTTACGCGTTCGCGTGTCTTAGCCCGCGTTCGCGTAGGCCAAATTTGAAGCCCAGTATTTTCTTCTTCGCGTTCGCGACTCACCCTACGCGAACGCGATGGCCTGATATTTTCCTTCATCGCGAACGCGACCGGGGTGTCGCGAACGCGTTGAACAAATTATTGCCCAGTGAATTTTAATCCCAAAAACAGAACAGAAACGGGATAACAAATCCCATTTCTGTTCAACCCCTTCTTCACAGCCCCTTGGACGATTTTTGAGCTATTCTTCACCAAACTTCTTGGGTAAGTGATTCTTAACTCGTTTTCTTCATTTTCCATCAATATTATTTGAATTCCTAAGCCTAAATAGGTGTAAATGGGTAGAAAATTGAGAATTTAGTATAGTAAAGGTTTTCAATGAATTTACGATCTAGACTTCGTTTTGGAGTTGAATTTAAGAACAAATTGTATATTTGAACTCATGGAGGATTGGGTGAACTTATTTTTGTCCGAAACTTGAGTTTCGATTATGTGGGCCCGGGGTCGATTTTTACTATTCCGGGCAGAATGTTGTAAAAAAATCATATTTAGCAATATGAACTAGTTTGTTAAGTAGAATTGATGATATGAAATCAATTGTGTATAGATACGGTTGGATTGAAGTCAAATTCGAAAGGAAAAGGCATTGCTACGGATTGAATCGTTCGTGAACTTTCGAGGTAAGTGTTTGTTCTATCCTAGTTTATAGGAATATGAATTTAGTTATGAATAAAATGTTGAATAATAATTATTGGTGTTATACCGGTAATAAAGGTAAATTGTTGAAATTATTATAAATTATTGGTTTAAAAACCGGTAATTATAAATATTGTTAATACAGAGATTATTGGCTAAATGCCGGTTATATATATATATTTATGAAATGGGATCGTGTGGTACGCCGACCACTTATATAATAAGAAATGGGATCGTGTGGTACGCCGACCACGAAGTGATTTAAATCTTGGCATTGGCCATAGTTGCCGGTAGCCTATTGTTATATTTGGGAGCGGGTGGTACGCCTACCACAAGATATGATTGTTGATATATTTGGGAGCGGGTGGTACGCCTACCACAAGATATAACTATTGATATATTTGGGAGCGGGTGGTACGCCTACCACAAGATATAATTACTGATATATTGGGAGCGGGTGGTACGCCTACCACAAGATATAATTACTGTGATAGTTGGGAGCGGGTGGTACGCCTACCACGAGACATGAAATGAAAGAGGAAATTGAGACATGAAAGTAAGATTATTTTGGACATCTTGAGTTATTGAATATTATTATATTATTTCAGAGCAGAGTATTTCTTCATAAATGTATTATATATATATATATATCTATATTGCAACTGTACAAGTTTAGGTGGGTGACCGGCCTTAGCCTTGTCACTAGTTCGCCGGGATAGGCCAGGCACTTACCGGCACATAGGGTCGGTTGTGCTGATACTACACTCTGCGCTCTTTTTGCGCAGATACAGGTTACGGACAGCAGCAGCGGCAGTAGCGACTTGTGGATTTTCCGACTACTGAGACTACGAGGTAGCCTTGCAGGCGTCCGCAGGACCCGTTGTCTCTCCTATCTATGCTTTTCATTCTGTTATCTCATGTAATCGAGATAAACAGCTTGTATTTTCTTTCAAAAAATTATGTGTATTATTCTTAGAAGTTCGTGAGTATTGTGACACCAGTCTTGGGTAGTGTATCAGATTTGGATTTTTCTTTATCATATCTGACTAAGTCTTCCGCTAATTTTGATTATTCCGCTGTAATTTTTATGTTGTCAATAATAAATTGGTTATTAATGGAATTGTAATTAATATTTGGCTTGCCTAGCTTCTATTTAGTAGGCGCCATCATGACCCCGATGGTGGGAAAGCTGGGTCGTGACAAAGTACATAAAAGATTAATATCTTATAATTATCTGCCATTTCGTCTAGTAGGTATGTTATCATTATTTCATGTATTGCTATTCTTCTTATGATATTCCTTCTAATCTTCTTATTTTACTATCATATTCATCATATAATAATAAGATATAAAAAACAATTTTTCTGGTCACTACCATGGCCCTTTGCTCTAATCATTTACCCTAGCAACGTCCTCAACTGCGGTACTCCCCTAAACGGCATCTCCTCGCCTCACCGGTTTCCCATTAGGAGTGACTTAGCCTAGGTTACTACTTAAAGCATACTTCCATGGCAAACTTGCTCAAATTGTTTTTTATAGCATTACTATAACATGATGAAAACTATAGTATTATAAGATGATTATCAGGAATATAAGAATTTAGCTATGCATAATCATAAATTGATATACCTGTTCTTGTAGATTTGATATTTTTGGCATAGATTCGGATTGTTGTTCCATAGCTTTGAAAAACTTAATATCTTTTTATTATAAGTATTTGAGAAAATTTTTACAAAGATGAAGAAGGCTTTTGCTTCCCGTAGAGAAGTCTTGCCTTTCTTCTCCTATCTGCTAATCTATTTATATTAGTCTTATAACGCGTTAACTATTCCTTGACGCATTTTTTCTACTGTTTCCTTTACATAAAATAATAAAAAGAAAGACCAATAATGCTTTAATAATTTACATTATATTCTTATCTAGCTTTTTTCTTTTTATCTCATCCGTTGCTTTTCCTGCTCAGTGCTTTATTATGTCCGGTGGATGTCGCTTTCCTAGCTTTATGTCACTATCTTGCTTTGTCTTCTTCTTCATTTTTCTTTGCCTAATCTTTTTGTTGAATTCCATCCGTAGTTTTTCTTCTTGGTTGTTACATGTCATTGTCTTCTTTTTCTCTTTTTCTTTTCCGCATTTGATTAGACAATGGTATAAAACACTTTTAACGAGTTTAAGTTTTATGAGGTAATCCTTACATTTATTTTTACTTGGCATATTTTGATTTTTTCACGAGAAATTATTGTCACACCTCCTTTTGGCACGCCCTCTACCCCGGAGGGTAGATGCGCGAGGGAGTTTTTCCAATTTTAAGTGACAATATTCGAAACGGGATTATTTTATTTATTTCAGAGTCGCCACTTGGAATATATTAAGGCGTCCCAAGTCACCGATTTATTTGAATCCCGAATCGAGGAAATTTTCGACTTTCCAAATGAAGTCTGCGAACCAGAAATTCTAAGTAAGGAATTCTGTTGATCCGAGGGAAGGTGTTAGGCACCCCCGGATCCCGTGGTTCTAGCACGGTCGCTTTAATTATTATAAATGGCTAGAAATATCTGATTTTATACATGCTTATGAATTATATGCTCTAATCAAAACTTTAAACCGCTCTACTGATTTGAAACCATACCAAAAGAAAGACTAATTACAACATAGATTCAGATTTTTGACAGATAGGTGAATAATAAATAAATAAAAAAAAAAGGTATCCGGATTATTTTGAAAATTATGTCGATTAAAGCCGTTGTAAGACTAAGCCCAAAATCAATTTATTTAACAGTATATCCCTTAAGATTATTTCCAATTAAAGACCCATACCAAATGATATATTATTTCATAACTTTTCGACTTAAGGCCGGAAATTAAATGAAAAGGTATAAACTAACGGAAAATTAATCAAAATATGCGAAATAGAAATAATTCACCTTGGTCCATTATTTAAAGTAAAATGTTTACTTTGGATTTTTACTATCCTTAATCCAATGTTAATTGGCGAAATTCAAACTATACGATTAAAATTGACCTAACATTGGCATTTAAAGCATAGGCTAACTTATCTTGTTTGCTTAATTACAAATAGATTTGTGACGACCCGGCCCGTCGTCACGGGAATTACCACCCCGTTATGTTGAAATTGTATGTTTTATGCTTTTATATCAGTGTTAAAGTCTATCGGGTGAATTAGGAGTGAATTGGATTGAAAATGAGGCATATAGCCTTTTTGAAGGAGACTTGAATAAGGAAAGTCAATCCGGAGTTGACTATTTGGTTAGAGGGCTCGGAATCGGATTCTGATGATTCGGTTAGTTCTCGGGAGGTGATTTGTGACTTAGGGGAGCGATCGGAATTGAATTTGGAGGCCGGTGTAGAAATAGGCTTGAATTGGCTAAGGTTGAATTTTGGCGAAATCCGAACGGTAGGTGAGATTTTGATCCGGGAGTCGGAATGGAGTTCCGACAGTTGCAATAGCTCCGTTAGGTGATTTTGGATGTGCCTGCAAAATTTCAGGTCATTCGGACGTCGTTTGGTCGGGTTTTTCATCGAATGTGTAATTCGGAAAGTTTTAAGAAATTTAGGCTTGAATCCGTGTGTAATTGGTGATTTTGATGTTTAGGATGGTGTTTTTATGATTGGAACAAGTTCGTATCGTGTTTTGGGGTATGTTGGTGGTTTTCGTTGGGGTCCCGGGGCCTCGGGGTGAATCCGGACCATCATCCGGCATTTGGAAGCATGAAATGGTCTGCTGTAAATTGGAGATCACTGGGCATAAAATAAGCCTTCGCGTTCGCGAAGGAAGGTTCCGCGTTCGTGAAGGCCAGGTTCAGTAAGGCATCGCGTTCGCGAGGGCAATGCCGCGTTCGCGAAGGTTGGGGCCAGTTGTCCATCGCGTTCGCGATGGGTGGGTCGCGTTCGCGTAAGAGGAAGAGGTAAGGCATCGCGGACGCGTGACTTCACGTCGCGTTCGCGTAGAGTAAAAGTCAGGAGGCTGCGGAGTTGATCTTCGCGGACGCGTGAGAGAGTGCCGCGTTCGCGATGAAGAAGAGGAAAAAGGCATCGCGTTCGCGTGAGAGGTGTCGCGAACATGATGAAGAAAAGAGGCTGGCAGTGAAGATAAGTTCAGAACAGAACCAGTCGCGGGTTTAATACCCAAAAACGCCATTTTTGCGTTCTAGAGAGAGAAACTCACGGGAATTGCTGGTAATTCATCGGGGATTCGTTGGAGGTAAGTTTTGTGGCTTAATTACATCATTTTAACATGAAATCATGGGTTAAATTTCTGTAAATGGAAGATTAAAGGTGGGTTTGAGCCCTAGGCCTAATTTGAAGAAAAACACTGATTTGAGTGGGCAAATTGAGTCCGATTTTGGTAAATTTTATATGCCTAGACTCGTATCGAGATGAGGATTCCGAATATGTAACTTTTGTAATTTTTTGACAAGCGTACCGAAAGTCGGGTTTTGACAACTTTGGGAATTTTCATGTAAATCGAGTTGTATTGCTTGGGTGTCGTCCCATTGGCCTAATTTGTTGTATTTCTACTGTATTTGATCAGATTCTACGCGTGCGGAGCTTGATTCTCTTGGCAAGGGCATTGCGGAGTAGTTGTCGGGCCGTATTGAGGTGAGTAATAGATGTGGGTGATGACCAGCGGGTTCGAAACCCCGGTATACCACTTTGTGACGCTGTATAGCGGCGAGACACGCACACTCTTGAGAGTGAGGGGTCAATCATGAATTGGAGACTATATATTAGTCCGACCTGTTGATACTGTATTATTGGCTATTCTCGAGCAGTTGAACCCCCTTCTTGGGCGGTTGAGTATACTTGTGGGCCGTGAGCCAATTATTGGATCCTGCGAGGATCGTTATCATTGTCTTATCATATAGACATGCTAGTTTACTACTAGTCCGCAGCTATTTCTGTTATTATGCTAATTCCAATCTCTGGAACTTGATATTACTGTTTTCCAACTGAAAAATGAAAGAAAGAGTTTTCAAAAACTACTTTTGAGCCTGCGAGGCTGTATCTGCATATTAGTCGACTAGTAGTGGATCGGGTTGCGCGCCGCAGCGAGATATATGTTGGATCGGAATGCACGCTGCAGGAATATCTCTATGAGATGTGCTTGGGCTGTAGGAGCCCCTCTGGAGTCTGAACCCCCACAGTGAGCACGGGTACCCAAAATTGGAGTCGGGCTATGCGCCGTAGCGGTCATATCATGCATTGCATTGCATTTAGCTACATCTGCTAGCTGTTATGCTATTTATTGGTATTTGTTGGTACAGGTACGGTGAAGATTGATTCTATGACAGGGTAGCTGATTATAGCTTTACATAGTGCTTTATTGTGGATTTCTTATCTGCGCTGTCTTACCCTTGTTTATTACCACTGAGTCTGGCAGTACTCATTTTACTCCCTGCACCTTGTGTGCAGATCCAGGTACCTCTCAGCAGTGATCCAGTAGCTGTGCGAGGCGACATTCTGTGGGATATACGAGGTAGCTGCAGAGTCCGCAGGACCCGATATTCCTTCCTATTGTCTTTTGATTTTGTATTGACATTTCTTTCCGCACTTGGTATCTTGTAAACCTTTATACACTCATGTTCGGTAGAGGCTCATGACTCTTGACCCTTGGTCTATGGGAGTTGATGTATTATGGGACTTGGTTCCCCGTTTTCGTTACATGTATTGCTGTTATTTCGTGAATTAATTTGCTTAAATGGGTTAAAGAGAGCTTCTAGCTCCGTGGTTGATATGGATTGGTCGGGCTGGCTTAGCAATGTGCTGGGCGCCATCACGACCGGATTTGGGGTCGTGACAAGTTGGTATCAAAGCCTAGGTTTACTAGGCCTCGTGAGTCTTGAGCCGGTTAGTAGAGTCTTGTGGATCGGTACGGGGACGCCTGTACTTATCCTCGGGAGGCTGCGAACCTTTAGGAAATCTTCGCTTTTCTTGAACTCTGTCGTGCGATCTTGTTGTTCTAAGAACTGAACTTATATATTCTATTCTCTCGCAGATGGCGAGAACGCGAGCATCAGGACGAGGTGGACGACCTCCATTGCCACCTGTTAGAGGCCGTGGGCGCGGTCGTGCTAGAGGTAGAGGTAGGGCGGCTGAGGCAGTGCCAATTGACCCGCCCGTTGTACCAGTTCAGGAGCAGCCCCCAGTGGTTGATGCCCCAGCAGCCCCAGTTCAGGGCCAGACTATATCTATTGCAATTCCTGTTCTTCAGGAGACTCTTGCTCAGATATTATCAGTGTGTTCCGGTTTGGCTCAGGTAGTTTCAGCTACCGCTACTGTAGCGACATCTCAGTCAGGGGGTGGTCAGCAGACCCCTGCAGCTCGCACACCTGACCCGGTTGTTCAGGGACTTCGGACGCCAGAGGCGGTCCCCGCTCAGGTGGTTGCACCGGTTATTCCTCCAGCTGCACCAGCTCCAGCTCCAGAGCATATGGTTCAGGTTATGCCCGATGACGAGCAGCGTCGTCTTGAGAGATTTGGTAGACTTCAGCCACCCCATTTCAGTGGCGTTGAGGGCGAGGATGCCCAGGGTTTCTTGGATAAGTGTCAGAAGATGCTGCGTACGGCTGGTATTCTTAAGTCCAGCGGAGTTTCATTTACTACATTTCAGTTCACCGGTCCCGCATTTGATTGGTGGGAGGAGTTTGAGAGGCGTAGGCTTGCAAGAGCAACACCTCTCACATGGCAGCAGTTCTCTACTCTCTTTCTAGAGAAATATGTACCTCGGTCTCGTCGCGAGGAGCTACGTCGCCGGTTCGAGTGGTTGATTCAGGGCGACATGTCCGTGACCCAGTATGAGCTTAGATTCACTCAGTTGGCTAGGCATGCCACATGGATGATCCCCACCGATAGGGAGAGGATCAGGGAGGTTCATTGATGGCCTCAACTACTCTATCCGTATTCTTATGACCGGCGAGCGAGTTCTATCATCATCGTTTGAGCAGGTTGCTGATATGGCACGCTCCGTTGAGGCGGATCGTCGCCGAGAGAGAGAGGAGCGGGAGGCCGAGAGGCCTCGCGGTTCGGCGTTTCGGCGGTGCTCCATCTAGAGGGCATTCCCGGCGGAGCGAGAGGTCGCTCATCTAGACCTTCTCATTCGAGCCCGCCCGGAGCGGAGCGGAGGTTCGCATGGTCGTGGTCGACGGGGATTTCAGCAGGGTCGGTCATCACTTGGTGCCCTCCCAGGCCCCGAGTGCAACACCTACTTCTCCGGCACCGGGTGCATGTTATGAGTGTGGTGAGTTTGGCCACATGAGGAGACGGTGCCCTCGACTACGTAGGGGCAGGACTCAGCAGAGGGATCAACCCTCCTCTTCAGCACCATCTCAGGCTAGTAGAGGTGGAGGTCAGTCTTCTCGTGGTCGCCCCAGGGGCGAGGAGAGATCTGGTGGAGGCCAGGCACGGTTCTATGCACTTCCTGACAGGCGTGATGCAGTTGCCTCCGATGCAGTGATTACAGGTATCATTTCTGTCTGTCACAGAGATACCTCTGTTCTATTTGATCCAGGGTCCACATATTCTTACGTGTCCTCTTATTTTGCACATTATTTGGGTGCGACTCGTGGTAGTCTTGATTTGACGGTTCATGTATCCACCCCCGTGGGTGATACGATCGATGTGGATCATGTCTATAGATCCTGTGTTATATCTATTGGGGGTCTGGAGACCCAGGCAGATTTGTTATTGTTGGGGATGGTGGACTTTGATGTTATATTGGGTATGGACTGGTTGTCTCCGTACCATGCTATATTGGATTGTCATGCTAAGACAGTTACGTTGGCCATTCCTGGTATTTCTCAGATTGAGTGGCGGGGTTCGACCGATTTCATCCCTAGCCGTGTTATTTCGTTCTTAAAAGCTCAGAAGATGGTTGAAAAGGGTGTTTATCGTACTTAGCTTTTGTGAGAGATGTGGGAGCTGAGTCTCCTAGTATTGATTATGTACCTGTTGTGAGGGACTTTCCAGATGTATTTCCCTCAGACCTGCCGGGCATGCCGCCGGACAGGGATATTGATTTTGGCATTGACTTGGTGCCGGGCACTCAGCCTATATCCATTCCTCCTTATCGGATGGCACCAGCCGAGTTGAAAGAACTAAAAGAGCAGCTTCAAGAACTTCTGGATAAGGGTTTCATCCGTCCTAGTGTGTCCCCGTGGGGTGCGCCGGTATTATTTGTTAAAAAGAAAGATGGTTCCATGCGAATGTGTATTGATTATAGGCAATTGAACAAAGTGACAGGTGAAGAACAAGTACCCTCTACCGCGCATAGATGATTTGTTTGATCAGCTACAGGGTGCGAGGGTGTTTTCTAAGATTGATCTTCGTTCGAGCTATCATCAGCTGAAGATCAGGGACTCGGATATTATGAAGACTGCATTCAGGACCCAATATGGTCACTATGAGTTTCTTGTGATGTCTTTTGGGTTGACCAACGCCCCAGCAGCATTTATGCATCTGATGAACAGTGTGTTCGGGCCTTATTTGGATTCATTTGTGATTGTGTTCATTGATGACATTCTAGTCTACTCCCGTAGTCGGGAGGAGCATGCTCAGCATTTGAGTATTGTGTTGCAGAGATTGAGGGAGGAGAAGCTATATGCTAAATTCTCCAAGTGTGAGTTTTGGCTCGAGTCCGTAGCATTTCTGGGACATGTGGTGTCTCGTGATGGTATTCAGGTTGATCAGAAAAAGATAGAGGCGGTGCGGAGTTGGCCTAGACCGACCTCAGCTACAGAGATCAGGAGTTTTCTTGGTTTGGCGGGATATTATCGCCGGTTTGTTCAGGGATTTTCATCCATTGCTTCTTCATTGACTAAATTGACCCGGAAGGGTGCACCATTCGTGTGGTCGGATGAGTGCGAGGAGAGCTTTCAGAAGCTCAAGACAGCTTTGACCACAGCTCCAGTGTTAGTATTGCCATCAGCTTCAGGTTCATATACCGTTTATTGTGATGCCTCGAGAGTGGGGATAGGTTGTGTGTTGATGCAGGAAGGTAAGGTAATTGCTTATGCTTCTCGGCAATTGAAGCCACATGAGAAGAACTATCCTGTTCATGACTTGGAGCTAGCCGCCATTGTTCATGCATTGAAGATTTGGAGGCACTATTTGTATGGTGTGTCTTGTGAGGTGTATACCGACCATCGTAGTCTCCGGCACTTGTTCAAACAGAAAGACCTTAATTTGAGACAGCGGAGATGGCTTGAGTTGCTGAAGGATTATGACATTACTATATTATATCATCCGGGAAGGCCAATGTGGTGGCCGATGCTTTGAGCCGGAAGGCGGTCAGGTATGGGGAGCTTGGCATATATTCCAGCTGAGGAGAGGCCATTTGCTTATGATGTTCGGGTGCTAGCCAATCGGCTAGTGAGGTTAGATATTTCGGAGCCCAGCAGGGTATTGGCTTGTGTTGTATCTCGGTCATCTCTATATGATCGTATTCGTGAGCGCCGGTATGATGATCCACATTTGGCTGTCCTGAGGGACAGAGTTCAGCATGATGATGCTAGAGATGTCACCATTGATAGTGACGGCGTATTGAGGATGCAGGGCCGGATATGCGTGCCCAATGTTGATGGCCTTCGTGAGTTGATTCTGGAAGAGGCCCATAGTTCGCGATATTCTATCCATCCAGGAGCCGCTAAGATGTATCAAGATTTGAAACAGCACTATTGGTGGAGAAAGATGAAAATGGACATTGTCAAACATGTAGCACGGTGTCTCAACTGTCAGCAGGTTAAGTACGAGCATCAGAGGCCCGGTGGTGTATTTCAGCGCATTGATATTCCTGAGTGGAAATGGGAGAGGATCACTATGGACTTTGTTACTGGACTCCCTCGGACGGCGAGGAAGTTTGATTCTGTATGGGTGATTGTGGATAGACTGACCAAGTCAGCTCACTTCGTTCCAGTTAGTACTACCTACTCATCGGAGCGGTTGGCATCGATCTTTATTCGAGAGATTGTTCGATTGCATGGAGTCCCAGTGTCTATCATATCCGACAGGGGTACTCAGTTCACTTCTCAGTTTTGGAGAGCATTTCAGCGAGAGATGGGTACGCGGGTTGAGTTGAGTACATCATTTCACCCCCAGACAGACGGACAGTCTGAGCGCACTATTCAGATCTTGGAGGATATGTTGCGAGCTCGTGTGATTGATTTTGGTGGTTCGTGGGATGAGTTCCTACCACTTGCTGAGTTTGCCTACAACAACAGTTATCAGTCGAGTATTTAGATGGCCCCGTATGAGGCATTGTATGGAAGGCGATGTAGATCCCCCGTGGGATGGTTTGAGCCTGGTGAGGTTAGATTGATAGGGACTGAGTTAGTCCAGGATGCTCTGGATAGAGCAAAGTTGATCCAGGAGAGGCTTCGTACAGCACAGTCTCGTCGGAAGAGTTATGCGGACCGTAGAGTTCGAGAGTTGTCTTTCATGGTTGGTGACAGAGTATTGTTGAAGGTTTCACCTATGAAGGGTGTCATGAGGTTTGGGAAGAAAGGAAAGTTGAGTCCCGGGTACATTGGTCCTTTTGAGATACTTAGGAGAGTTGGAGAGGTGGCATATGAGTTGGCCTTGCCGCCCAGCTTATCCAGCGTTCATCCAGTATTCCATGTGTCTATGCTCCGGAAGTACATTGGGGATCCGTCTCATGTGTTGGACTTCAGTACCATTCAGCTTGATGGTGATTTATCCTATGATGTGGAGCCTATTGCTTTTTTGGGTCGTCAGGTGAGAAAATTGAGGTCTAAGGAGATTGCATCAGTTAAGGTCAAGTGGAGAGGTCGACCCATGGAGGAGGCCACTTGGGAGATCGAGTGGGAGATGCGGAGCAGATATCCTCACTTGTTTGAGACTTCAGGTATGTTTCTTGACCCGCTCGAGGACGAGCGTTTGCTTAAGAGGGGGAGAATGTGACGACCCGGCCCGTCGTCACGGGAATTACCACCCCGTTATGTTGAAATTTTATGTTTTATGCTTTTATATCAGTGTTAAAGTCTATCGGGTGAATTAGGAGTGAATTTGATTGAAAATGAGGCATATAGCCTTTTTGAAGGAGACTTGAATAAGGAAAGTCAACCCGGAGTTGACTATTTGGTTAGAGGGCTCGGAATCGGATTCTGATGATTTAGTTAGTTCCGGGAGGTGATTTGTGACTTAGGGGAGCGATCGGAATTGAATTTGGAGGCCCGGTGTAGAAATAGGCTTGAATTGGCTAAGGTTGAATTTTGGCGAAATCCGAACGGTAGGTGAGATTTTGATCCGGGAGTCGGAATGGAATTCCGACAGGTTGCAGTAGCTCCTTTAGGTGATTTTGGATGTGCCTGCAAAATTTCAGGTCATTCGGACGTCGTTTGGTCGGGTTTTTCATCGAATGTGTAATTCGGAAAGTTTTAAGAAATTTAGGCTTGAATCCGTGTGTAATTGGTGATTTTGATGTTTAGGATGGTGTTTTTATGATTGGAACAAGTTCGTATCGTGTTTTGGGGTATGTTGGTGGTTTTCGTTGGGGTCCGGGGGCCTCGGGGTGAATCCGGACCATCATCCGGCATTTGGAAGCATAAAATGGTCTGCTGTAATCTGCAGATCACTGGGCATAAAATAAGCCTTCGCGTTCGCGAAGGAAGGTTCCGCGTTCGCGAAGGCCAGGTTCAGTAAGGCATCGCGTTCGCGAGGGCAATGCCGCGTTCGCGAAGGTTGGGGCCAGTTGGCCATCGCGTTCGCGATGGGTGGGTCGCGTTCGCGTAAGAGGAAGAGGTAAGGCATCGCGGACGCGTGACTTCACGTCGCGTTCGCGTAGAGTAAAAGTCAGGAGGCTGCGGAGTTGATCTTCGCGGACGCGTGAGAGAGTTCCGCGTTCGCGATGAAGAAGAGGAAAAAGGCATCACGTTCGCGTGAGAGGCGTCGCGAACGCGATGAAGAAAAGAGGCTGGCAGTGAAGATAAGTTCAGAACAGAACCAGTCGCGGGTTTAATACCCAAAAACGCCATTTTTGAGTTCTAGAGAGAGAAACTCACGGGAATTGCTGGTAATTCATCGGGGATTCGTTGGAGGTAAGTTTTGTGGCTTAATTACATCATTTTAACATGAAATCATGGGTTAAATTTCTGTAAATGGAAGATTAAAGGTGGGTTTGAGCCCTAGGCCTAAATTGAAGAAAAACACCGATTTGAGTGGGCAAATGGAGTCCGATTTTGGTAAATTTTATATGCCTAGACTCGTATCGAGATGAGGATTCCGAATATGTAACTTTTGTAATTTTTCGACAAGCGTACCGAAAGTCGGGTTTTGACAACTTTGGGAATTTTGATGTAAATCGAGTTGTATTGCTTGGGTGTCGTCCCATTAGCCTAATTGTTGTATTTCTACCGTATTTGATCAGATTCTACGCGTGCGGAGCTTGATTCTCATGGCAAGGGAATTGCGGAGTAGTCGTCGCGCCGTATTGAGGTGAGTAATAGATGTGGGTGATGACTAGCGGGTTCGAAACCCCGGTATACCACTTTGTGACGCTGTATAGCGGCGAGACATGCACACTCTTGAGAGTGCGGGGTCGATCATGAACTGGAGACTATATATTAGTCCGACCTGTTGATACTGTATTATTGGCTATTCTCGAGCCGTTGAACCCCCTTCTTGGGCGGTTGAGTATACTTGTGGGCCGTGAGCCGGTTATTGGATCCCGCGAGGATCGTTATCATTGTCTTATCATATAGACATGCTAGTTTACTACTAGTCCGCAGCTATTTCTGTTATTATGCTAATTCCAATCTCTGGAACTTGATATTACTGTTTTCCAGCTGAAAAATGATAAAAGAGTTTTCAAAAACTACTTTTGAGCCTGCGAGGCTGTATCTGCATATTAGCTGACTAGTAGTGGATCGGGCTGCACGCCGCAGCAGGATATATGTTGGATCGGACTGCACGCCGCGAGAATATCTCTATGAGATGTGCTTGGGCTGTAGGAGCCCCTCTGGAGTCTGAACCCCCACAGGTGAGCACGGGTACCCAAAATTGGAGTCGGGCTACGCGCCGTAGCGGTCATATCATGCATTGCATTGCATTTAGCTACATCCGCTAGCTGTTATGCTATTTATTGGTATTTGTTGGTACAGGTACAGTGAAGATTGATTCTATGACAGGGTAGCTGATTATAGCTTTACATAGTGCTTTATTGCGGATTTCTTATCTGCGTTGTCTTACCCTTGTTTATTACCACTGAGTCTGGCAGTACTCATTTTACTCCCTGCACCTTGTGTGCAGATCTAGGTACCTCTCAGCAGTGATCCAGTAGCTGTGCGAGGCGACATCTATGGGATATACGAGGTAGCTGCAGAGTCCGCAGGACCCGATATTCCTTTCTATTGTCTTTTGATTTTGTATTGACATTTCTTTCCGCACTTAGTATCTTGTAAACCTTTATACACTCATGTTCAGTGGAGGCTCATGACTCTTGACCCTTCGGTCTATGGGAGTTAGTATATTTTGGGACTTGGTCTCCCCGCTGTTGGTATAAATATTACTTGCTGTTATTTCGTGAATTAATTTGCTTAAATGGGTTAAAGAGAGCTTCTAGCTCCGTGGTTGATATGGATTGGTCAGGCTGGCTTAGCAATGTGCTGGGCGCCATCACGACCGGATTTGGGGTCGTGACAAGATTTCAAGGAAGAACTCGAAAATGATCCCAAACATCTTATGTTAATAGCTAACATTAATCAAACCAACACTTTAAATATGCTTGAACCACTTTGACTTTAACCAATTACCTATAAAATATCCAAAGGAATCCCAATCCGAATTGGCTAGTTTTAACTTACGCGAGTCCCGAACATGTACTAACAAGAACAGAAACTAATTAAGCATAAATAAAAAAACAATGTCTATTTTAATCAACAGTCCCGAAATCTACCAAGTTTACAATGATAAACAATACAAACCCGGTGGATTTTGTTTCAATTCATACACGCCGAAGTAAGAGCTAAGTAAATATACAAGACTATATGCATTTTCTAATCCTTTAAACAAATAGCTACACAATATCTATTTTTTACTAACAGTCTTTAGTTTGATCAATAGCTAAACAGGATTATCTATGTAATAGCTTCAACTAAAAGGATTCAAAGAGTAGCTTTTCATTTCAATTTTTTCTGGTACAAGAGTGGCCAAGTCCAAAAGATATGTACCTGGAAGTAAGATCGAGCAAAAAAGGAGGAGTTAGCAACAATATGCAGCAACAACCAACCAGTAACAGCAGTAGCAACTTTTAATCAGAAAGCCCAGGAGAAACAAGAACCAAAGACAACCAACAATCCCAAAATGATTTGAAACCAGAAGAAGAACCCAGAAAACCAAAGGAGCAAAACCGAACCCACTTCAATGAAGAAAACTGGAGGTATTTATCAAACTGAAGCAACAAATAGATGTTCTGTCTATATTCTGCTTTAGACAAATGTTCCCTGCCTTATCTCTATCTCTCTGTGTTTCTGTTTTTCAGTGAGTGTGTATATCTGTGAGTGTTTCTAGTATTCTGCCAATTGATCTCAATGTGTTAATGTGTGTATTCCAGTGTATGAATCTGTTTTTCAGTCTCTCTGAAAAAATGTGTTTCCAGAGAGTCTAGTCTTTCAATGTGTTCCTCTCCGGTGAGTTCCCTATCTCCTTTTATAGAGTAACAGCCCCTATTTCTTTTAGTTTCAGATCTGTCCAGCTTGCTTAAACTCCTCCCATGTGCATTACTTTTGACCCTTTTTTTCAGTTATTCCCATGTGTTTCTGATTATACAACTAACCAGCATTAGAAACACTCATTATCATCATGATATTCTCTGATTATCCCACCCTGTTTTGTCTAAGTATGAGTTTTAACAACTAAACAAGTCCTAAAGGTAAAAACCAATGAGGTATACTGCTGTCCAGCAAGTTTTACCAACTCATCTTCATGTGTATTGCACTTTAAAGGTTAATTTTATGACTACTTAAATGGACTAACAGCTATACCCAATTCACAACCTAATTTAAAATCAACAATGGTTCAAAACAACAATCCAACAATGGTTCTAGGCATAATTAACAGTGCCAGTTTCTATCCTAAGGTGATGTCAAACGGAATTAAGGAATTCGACTAAATCGATTGCAATACATAGAATTGATAACAGCCAATCGACGAACCAAATGATTTCAACCAATTTCGGCCAAAACAAAAGAATTGCGAAACCAACCATTCGACGACATTCATTGAATCGATTACAAAAGCTATAATCAATAACACCCAGTTAACTAATAGACTTTCGATTCACAGTATTTCGGCAGCAGCCAAACAGTGTAGAAACATTGTTCGACTTCGATAATCGAATCGAATACGCACACTCAATCACAAACAACAAATCACGCAATGAAACAGAAGAAAACAATTGACCATATAAAAGGTCTTCAAGGGAAGGAACAAAAAATATAAATCCGAAGAAATAACAACAACAACAACAACAACAACAAAAAACTGTAAACTATAAGAAGAAACTACACTAATCAAACGAGTACAAATAAGTAAACGAGAACAGAAAAAAAAAAGAAATACCTTGATAGGGGAAACTCGGCTTGAAAAGAAACGGACTTGACTGGAAATTTTGGTATTCGGGGTTGAATGGACCTTAATTGAAATGTTTTCAAATGAAAACAATCCAATTAAGGTCTATTAGACCCCAATTTCCCTTTGAATTTAGACGAAAATCCCTAATTCAAATTCTAGGGTTCTTGAAACTCGTTTTTAGGGCTTGACGACTTATGGCCAGATTCGAGAGGAACGGGGCATGGATTCATAGAAGGGATGGTCCAGTGGTGGTGTGGTATCAATTTGGGGCGGTTTGGGGTAAGTTGGGTTTTAGGGTCGATCTCCGATCTAATATTCGAGATGATCTACGAGGATTTGAGATTAGGTGGTTAGGGATTTGGGACGGGGAGGTCAAGGGGAGTTTGGGTTGTAAATTTCAAGCGATTTGGAGCGCCACCGCCGGCGGAGACGATTTCCGGTCGGCGGTTCACGGCGGCGGATGATGGACGGAAATCGCCTGGAGGAAGATGAGTCCAGAGAGGGGCTGTTTGGTTAGGGGTGTGAAAGGGTTTGGGGTCTTGGGTAATTGGAATTAGGTTAATGCTCTGGACCGTTGGATAAAGTATCATCAACGGTCCAGATTGAAAGATGGGAGATGGGCGAATCCGTTGGGTATTTCGGCCGGGTTTGGGTGTAATATTTGGGCCTGGTCCAGTTTCAAATGGCCCAATCCGAATTTCAAACCAAGTTTTAATTATTTCCTCCCTCTTAATTAATTTAACTCCTAATTTATGAAAAAATAAAAATCCTAACTACACTAAAAAATCAAGTCAAATTAACTAATACTAATTATACTAACAATCGTTACATACAATTAAATATCAATTAAACATAAATCACACAATTAAGCATTTAAATGCTAAAAATGTAAAAAGATGAATTATTTTTGTGATTTTCATTTTGTAAGATAAAATTAATTACTCCTAATTTCAAAGTTAGATGAAAAATGTAAACACGACATATTTTTGTATTTTATTAATTTAACATATATAATCATGCTTATACGAATACAAACAATTACCAAAAATAACATGAAAATTCACAAAAATATACAACGTAAAAAATAGACAATTTTTGTTTTGATTTTGTGGGAGTATTTCATGTTAGGCAAAAATCACGTGCTCACAGCTGCCCCTCTTTGAGTGTAAACTCGAAGAGTTTTCGTGCAAAGATAAGTGAGCGGATACGAGCGATTTTTGCCCGTCTGAGCACTCCGTGTGAAGCATTTTTTGAAAAGTTTGATCGAACCTTTGCTTTAGAAGATCTCCTACATATCCTTAGCTAAAAGGGAATCAGGTCAATGTAGTTCGGGAAGTTTTGGGTAGTTGGGACTACCATGACTGCTGTGATCTTGCTGTTACTGTTGTTGCTGTTGTTGCCACTGCTTAACTGATCTCCTTATTACACCGTGCTAAACGAGAAATAAGAAACTAGACTAGGTTGCAGCATTGCAAATTCTTATCTATCTTTCAACTTGATCTTGTCATGTTCCTTGCCATCCTGCTGGCTCTGATGTTTCTTCACATGCTTCTTCTCTTATGACAATTGTTATTTTGGCCTATCTTGATTGCCGAACTCAGACCATTGGTCCCTTCCTTGCGATCTTCGAATTGTTTTCCTTCGAAGTCTGAATCTATCTTTCTGATCCTTGTTGCCTTCCTTCTGCTTATAAACTTGGATTTATACCAGGGATTTCTGTTACACTTTGTAACTTTCCGATTCTTCACTATCCTTATCAAATCTTGGAAATTGAGACATCGTTCTGTTTTTCCGGCGGGCTTCTAACTTTGTCGACAAACTCTTAATCAAAAATCGCCATTCCATTCTTCAGGCGGACACCTGATTTCAACAACAACTTCAAAAATAATAACTCGCCACTCCGTTCTTCAAACGGGCTCCCTAACTTCAATCATAACTTCAAAACTAAATTGCCACTCCATTCTTCAGGCGGGCTCCCTGGCTTCAATTACAATTTCAAAATAAATCGCCACTTCATTCTTCAGGCGGGCTTCCTAACTTCAACTTACAACTTCAAAACTAAATCGCCACTCCATTCTTCAGGCGGGCTCCCTGACTTCAATTACAACTTCAAAATAAATCGCCACTCCATTCTTCAGGCGGGCTTCCTGACTTCAACTTACAACTTCAAAACTAAATCGCCACTCCATTCTTCAGGCGGGCTCCCTGACTTCAATTACAACTTCAAAATGAATCGCCACTCCATTCTTCAGGCGGGCTTCCTGACTTCAACTTACAACTTCAAAACTAAATCGCCACTCCATTCTTCAGGCGGGCTTCCTGACTATAATTTCAAGATTAAATCGCCATTCCATTCTTCAGGCGGGCTTCCTGACTTCAACTATAATTTCAAGATTAAATTGCCACTCCATTCTTCAGGCGGGCTCCCTGACTTCAATTACAACTTCAAAATAAATCGCCACTCCATTCTTCAGGCGGGCTCCCTGACTTCAACAACAACTTTAAAATAAATCGCCACTCCATTCTTCAGGCGGGCTCCCTGACTTCAACTACGATTTTTAAAAAAATAAATCGCCACTCCATTCTTCAGGCGGGCTCCCTGACTTCAATTACGACTCACTAATTTCATCCCATCCTTATCGCCTTCCTTTGTTTCCTGTACCATTTTCTTCTTCCTGCCTCGTCTCTTGGGCCACCCTTTTCTTCTGAATTACCTTGTCTTGGAATTGCTTTCCCCCCGGGTCGTGTTACTTTTCCTTTGGCTGCTGAAGATACCTTCGGAACTGTTTACTCACCTGCTGGGGATGATGCTGCTGGGGGAATCTTAGTGTTTCATGTTTTTTTCTATTTCTTTCACCCTTCGTTCTCTCTCGGACTCGCCGGGGATTGAAATGTCACTAACTGAGGATTACCCTGGCGGGGGACCCCTTTTCCTTTTCCTTCTTCCCAGACCTCCTCCGGGACTCACGATTTTGCTTCTTTGAAGAACTTATGAGATATAATGCTGCTGGGGGAATCTCGGAGTTAGTGTTTCATTTTCTCCACAACTGCTAGGGGTAATATTAGGCTTAAAGATCACTTCCTCATGTTGTCTGGCCTCTTTCAAAACTATTCTGCTGGAAACTGGTATTTTCCAAAATCTTGCGTTGCTTTCTATCCTTATCCACTAGGTATTTGCTTTCAAGAAAATTTTCGCCATGGGAGAAAATTTTCTGCCCCAATTTAATAACCTTCTACGTGGCATGCTTTTCTGCCGATGAACCCTCTTTTCCTGCTTTAAATCAAAGAAAAATTGTTAGTTTCAAAACATCGTGAGTGGTCATGCCGCTCTTGCTGGGACAATTTTCCTTTTCTCTTTTAGCTGCTTTGCTTTCTTCGAACTTTGGGGATGACGTTGATACTTGCTGGTGGATGGCGCTCTTTCCACCGGATCTCTCATCTCTCCTTTTATTCCAAACTTCAGTGTGGTCTGACCCTCTTGGTCGGTGATCTGTTGTGAGAAACTATCTTCCGGGTGTGTAATATGTGTCCATCCTATTCCGTAATTCCTGTGAACCTTCCAATCAACCTATCGTTCCAATCTTAATATCGGAACGACTTTTGCCTTATTGTCTCGTTCGACGCCTATTCATCTTCATTGTACCGCTTTGGGAGACTTGGTAGTAAGCTTTGAAAAGTCAATTTTTGAAAACAAAAGAAAAGGAAAAATGATAGAAAAAGAATGCTGACCGCGAATGATAAAAGAAAGGGAAAACTTTTCTGAACTCAAAACTGGGAAAAACTAATCTGAATGTATAACTGATCCCGTGGTTATGCCGCGCCTTTGAGGTTAATCTACCCAGTCTATTTATGTCAATCACTTTCTGATGGCCGTGTTTAGCTAGAAGTAAACGAATGTCCCAACCTTGTCTCATGCAGATGCCTTGTAACCATCTCGCCTTGTCACCTCATAGTGCCCTTCAAAGGGTTTTCACTAATGAGGTTCTCTCATTTCTCTCGATCTCCTATCGCCTTAGGGTGCCTGTAAAGGTTTTCACCGTAAGACTCTCTCATTTTATTTCTCTCAACTTTCTTCACCTTAAGGTGCCCGCGAGGGTTTTCACCGTTAAGACTCTCTCATTTCGCTTTCTTTCCATGCGGTGGGTTGGGGTATTATCCATGAAATTTCCTCTAAAGGGCTATCCCTTTTCAGCTTGTGAGTCCTAGATTCAGTCGAGGATTGAAGTGTCATTCGTAGTTTTCATTCGCATGACTTGGCATTTCTCCAACACTGATCAAGAGGTCTTTTTGGTCATTAATGTGGTTTTTGTGCGTGAGGCTAAAGAAAAGGGGTTTAATCTCAATGGTTAGCTCATTACAACTTTCGGAATCCACACTATCTTTTCAAATGAAACAATGACTTCTACCCCAGTTTTGTTGCTTGGGGAATCTTTGATTTTTATTTTATTATGACCGAGCCGTGTGGCGCCTACGTATCCTTCTTGAGGAATCAGGGTCGAACGTAGTTCACTTTTTCTTGTGTCTTTTCTTTGTTTGTTTTCTATTTTGTTACACATCTTCCTTGATGATTCCGAAAGAGGGTATATGAAAGAATAATTAAGGCTCAAAGGGGAAAACAAGGGTTAAAGTGTTTGGGTAGTAGAAAAATTGCCTCTGTCATTTCATTCTCCGAAAAATGCCAACTACAAACAAACGAACCCAAACATTGACAAATGCATTAAAGAATTACACATAATATCTCTTGACTGCATCGGAATTGATAGCCATATCGGTGCACCTTCCTTCGATATCGGTTAGACATAGAGCGCCGTTGGATAATACTCTAGTCACAACAAATGGTCCCTGCCAATTTGGAGCGAACTTGCCTTTCGCTTCGACCTGATGTGGTAGAACCCTCCTCAGCACATGCTGTCCCACTTCAAATTTCCCGGGACGTACCTTCTTGTTATATGATCTCGCCATTCTCTTTTGATACAATTGGCCGTGACATACTGCTGTCAATCTCTTTTCGTCGATCAAGCTCAATTGCTCCAATCGGGTTTTGACCCACTCATCGTCGTCAATCTCAGCTTCAGCGACAATTCGGAGGGATGGAATTTCAACTTCTGCTGGTATTACTGCTTCAGTCCCGTATACCAACAAGTAAGGAGTTGCACCTACCGAAGTCCGGACGGTAGTGCGATAACCCAACAGTGCAAATGGTAACTTTTCATGCCATTGCCTAGACCCTTCTACCATCTTCCTCAATATCTTCTTTATATTCTTGTTTGCTGCCTCAACCGCACCATTTGCTTTGGGACGATATGGTGTGGAATTTCGGTGTGTAATCTTGAGCTGTTGACATACCTCTTTCATCAATCCGCTGTTAAGATTGGCATCGTTATCTGTGATGATTATCTTTGGAATTCCAAACCTGCAGATGATGTGGGAATGTACGAAGTCTTCCACCGCCTTCTTGGTCACTAATTTGAAGGTTTTGGCCTCCACCCACTTGGTAAAATAATCGATCGTTACCAGAATGAACCTATGACCATTGGAAGCCGCATGTTCTATAGGTCCAATAACATCCATACCCCATGCAGCAAACGGCCATGGTGCTGACATTGTATGCAATTCAGTCGGCGGAGAATGAATCAAATCTCCGTGTATCTGACACTGATGGCATCTTCGCACGAAACTTATACAATCACGCTCTATAGTGAGCCAGTAATATCCTGCTCGAAGAATCTTCTTTGCCAATACATATCCGCTCATGTGTGGCCCACAAACTCCGGAGTGTATATATGTCATCACTGTTGTGGCTTGACTCGCATCTATACATCTCAACAATCCCAAATCTGGGGTTCTTTTGTACAGCACCCCTCCACTAAGGAAAAATCCGTTTGCCAATCGCCGAATAGCTCTCCTTTGATCTCCAGTTGCTTGCTCTGGGTATATTCCTAACCTGAGGTATTCTTTGACATCATGAAACCATGGCTCACCATCCATCTCTTCTTCTATCATATTGCAATAAGCATGTTGATTCCGGATCTGAATATGTAACGGATCGACACGAACCTTGTCCGGGTGATGTAACATTGACGCCAAAGTAGCTAGAGCATTGGCAACCTCATTATGCATCCTTGGGATATGTCTGAATTCTACCGACCGAAAGCGCTTGGTCAGATCATGCAAACACTGACGATACGGGATAAGCTTTAAATCTCTAGTTTCCCATTCTCCCTGAATCTGATGTACCAGAAGGTCCGAGTCCCCCAAGACCAAGACGTCCTGTACATCCATGTCCACCGCTAATCGTAACCCCAAGATACATGCCTCGTACTTAGCCATATTATTGGTACAATGAAAACGCAGTTGAGCAGTAACAGGATAATGATGTCCTGTTTCAGAGATAAGTACAGCTCCTACTCCGACTCCTTTTGCGTTCGCCGCTCCGTCGAAGAAAAGCTTCCACCCTGGATCCTCGGTTAATTCCAACCCATCAATTTGCAATACTTCTTTGTCCGGAAAATACGTCCTCAAAGGTTCGTATCCGTCATCGACAGGATTCTCAGCTAAGTGATCGGCTAGGGCTTGAGCTTTCATAGCCGTCCTTGTCACATATATGATGTCGAACTCTGTAAGTAATATTTGCCATTTTGCCAATCTCCCTGTAGGCATAGGTTTCTGGAAAATATACTTCAACGGATCCAAACGCGAAATGAGGTAAGTGGTGTAAGAAGACAAATAATGTTTCAGCTTTTGGGCTACCCAAGTCAAAGCACAGCATGTCTTTTCCAAATGAGTGTACTTAACCTCGTGGACCGTGAATTTCTTACTAAGATAGTAAATGGCCCATTCCTTCCTGCTAGTAAGATCGTGCTGCCCCAGTACGCAGCCGAATGAATTTTCCAAAACCGTCAGATAAAGAATCAGGGGTCTACCCGGTTCAGGCGGAACCAGTACGGGTGGGTTTGACAGATACCCTTTGATTTGGTCAAATGATTCCTGACATTCTGTCGTCCATTCTATCGCAGCGTCTTTCTTCAACAGACGGAATATGGTTTCACAGGTTGCTGTAAGCTGAGCAATAAACCTACTGATGTAATTTAACCTTCCCAACAGACTTATTTCCTCTGTTTTATTCTTTGGCGGGGGTAGCTCCTGAATGGACTTGATTTTGGATGGGTCCAACTCAATGCCCCGTCGGCTGACGATGAATCCTAGCAACTTTCCTGATGGAACTCCGAATGCGCATTTAGCCGGATTGAGCTTGATATCATATCTTCGAAGTCTTTGAAAGAACTTCCTGATGTCGGCAACGTGGTCTTCTTGACGTCTAGATTTTATGATCACATCATCCACGTACACTTCAATTTCCTTGTGTATCATGTCATGGAATACCGTAGTCATCACCCTTATGTATGTTGCCCCTGTATTCTTCAAACCGAACGACATCACCCGGTAGCAATAAGTCCCCCACGGTGTGATAAAAGCCGTCTTTCTGCGTCCTCTTCATCCATCAAGATCTGATGATATCCCGCGTAGCAGTCCACAAAGGATCCGATTTCACGTCCGGCGCAATTATCAATCGGGATATGGATATTGGGAAGCGGGAAATTATCCTTAGGGCTCGCCTTGTTGAGATTGCGATAGTCCACTCATACTCTGATCTTCCCGTCTTTCTTTGGCACCGGTACTACGTTAGCCAACCATTCAGGGTATCGAGTGACACGAATGACTTTCACCTGCAACTGCTTGGTTACTTCCTCCTTGATCTTTACACTCATCTCCGTCTTAAATTTCCGCAGTTTTTGTTTGACGGGCGGGCATGCCGGGTCAGTAGGCAATTTATGGACCACTAGGTCAGTGCTGAGTCCTGGCATGTCGTCGTACGACCATGCGAAAATGTCTTTAAACTCCATGAGTGTTTTGATCAACTCTTCTCTCAGGTTGGGTTCAATATGGACACTTATTCTGGTTTCTTTGACGTCATCTGTGTCCCCCAGATTAACAGCCTCGATATCATTTAAATTTGGTTTGGGTTTTTCCTCGAAGTGACTTAATTCTTCACCGATTTCTTCTACGGCTTCATCATCGCCGTATTCCGATTCACTCTTGTCACCTCTTATTTCATGCGTTATTATTTCCAAACCCGATTGACTTTCTAGACTGGGTTGATTAATCTTTAAGCACGCCATATCATTAAGATCAGTTGAAAGAAAGCTGCTCAGAAAAGTAAAAAGAAGGAAAATAAACAAAATTAGAAACAAAAGGAACAAAATTTCATTAATGGGAACAGTACAAGGAAAAACAAACTTTCGAACTCAAATCAAAATGAACTGAAACAAACGGATTTCTACTTCTGGGACAATCCCAACACAAAATTTCAAAAGAAAACAATCCAAAACAAACTACCAAGACTCCTTCCGGACAGGGAGAGGAGTAGCCTTCCAATTATTCAACTTTGCTTTCGATCCCACAAACTGTATATCGGCATGGCTGGGTCCTTCGCCATCCTCTAGCATGCATACGTCTGCGAATAGGTCCTCGAACTTTCTTAAGAACTCTTTGTCTGGCCTAACCATAGGACTGGGAACCTTTGTCGTCGGATGTCCTCTTGTCCCAGACCTGACAAAAGATCGGGAAAGGCATGGAACAGGCTTCGGGAGCACCCATGTCTTCTGCTTATTCCTCTTGGCTCGCTTGGATGTCCTCTGATGTTGGCTTGAATCCCAAGCCGAAGGTTCCCACATTTTTTACCACGGATACCGGTTGTATGATTCCTTGCAGAGATGCACTTAAACCTTTGCCGGATACGAAACCGTTTCTCAGCATTTCATGAGCCACCATGACGTCTGCGGTAATTATTCTGTCATTGGGAATGCATTCCCCTTCTGGAACTCGGTTGGCGGATACCACATCGCAGATCTGGTATACCCGTGGCCCAACATCCTCTTCTGTCTCAACAAAGGGGACGATGGTGCCTGGTTGTAGATCATTCTCTCCATGGACTACGATCTCCTGTTGGTCCCACTCGAACTTGACTAGTTGGTGTAGGCTGGATGGAACTGCTTTTGCGGCATGGATCCACGGTCGCCCTATCAGAAGGTTATATGAAACTACCATGTCCAGCACCTGGAATTCCATGGTGAACTCCACTGGTCCGATTGTCAAGATTAACACTATGTCCCCGACCGATGCCTTGCCTCCTCCATCAAACCCTCGGACACATATGCTGTTCTTGCGTATCCTGCCGCTATCCACTTTCAACTTGTGTAGTGTAGAGAGAGGACAAATGTTCGCACTGGACCCATTGTCGACCAGGACTTTGCTAACCACCGACTCCTCACACTTCACCGTAAGATATAAAGCCCTGTTGTGCTCGGTGCCTTCCTCAGGCAACTCATCATCGGTGAAGGTGATCCGATTCGCTTCGAAGATCCTATTGGTGATCTTCTCCAAATGACTCACTGAGATTTTATCAGGTACGTGGGCCTCATTCAGAACTTTCATCAAAGCTTGCCGGTGTTTTTCAGAATGTATCAGCAAGGACACGAATGAGATTTGCGCAGGGGTTTTCTTCAGCTGTTCTAAGACAGAATTGTCACGACCCCAAATCCGGTCGTGATGGCGCCCAGCACATTGCTAAGCCAGCCTGACCAATCAATATTAACAATGGAGCTAGAAGCTCTCTGTAACCCATTTAAGCATTTCAAAATATGAAACAATAGTAATACTTATACCAACAGCGGGGAAACCAAGTCCCAAAATATACTAACTCCCATAGACCGAAGGGTCAAGAGTCATGAGCCTCTACTGGATGTAAGTGTATAAAGGTTTACAAAAATACCAAGTGCGGAAGGAAATGTCAATACAAAATAAAAAGACAGTATGAAGGAATATCGGGTCCTGCGGACTCTGCAGCTACCTTGTATATCCCACAGATGTCGCCTCGCACAGCTACTGGATCACTGCTGAGAGGTACCTGGATCTACACACAAGGTGTAGGGAGTAAAATGAGTACTGCCAGACTCAGTGGTAATAAACAAGGGTAAGACAGCGCAGATAAGAAATCCGCAATAAAGCACTATGTAAAGCTATAATCGGCTACCCTGTCATAGAATCAATCTTCACTGTACCTGTTCCAACAATTACCAATAAATAGCATAACAGCTAGCAGATGTAGCTAAATGCAATGCAATGCATGATATGACCGCTACGGCGTGTAGCCCGACTCTAATTTTGGGTACCCGTGCTCACTGTGGGGGTTCAGACTCCGGAGGGGCTCCTACAGCCCAAGCACATCTCATAGAGATATTCCTGCGGCGTGCAGTCCGATCCAACATATATCTCGCTGCGGCGCGCAGCCCGATCCACTACTAGTTAGCTAATATGCAGATACAGCCTCGCAGGCTCAAAAGTAGTTTTTGAAAACTCTTTTTATCATTTTTCGGTTGGAAAACAGTAATATCAAGTTCCAGAGATTGGAATTAGCATAATAACAGAAATAGTTGCGGACTAGTAGTAAACTAGCATGTCTATATGATAAGACAATGATAACGATCCTCGCGGGATCCAATAACTGGCTCACGGCCCACAAGTATACTCAACCGCCCAAGAAGGGGGTTCAACGGCTCAAGAGTGGCCATTATCACAATATATATATATATATGCAACCATCCGAGAAGGAGGTTCGACGGCTCGAGAATAGCCAATAATACGGTATCAACAGGTCGGACTAATATATAGTCTCCAGTTCATGATCGACCCCGCACTCTCAAGAGTGTGCGTGTCTCGCCGCTATATAGCGTCACAAAGTGGTATACCGGGGTTTCGAACCCGCTGGTCATCACCCACATCTATTACTCACCTCAATACAGCGCGACGACTATTCCGCAATGCCCTTGCCACGAGAATCAAGCTCCGCACGCGTAGAATCTGATCAAATACGGTAGAAATACAACAAATTAGGCCAATGGGACGACACCCAATCAATACAACTCGATTTACATCAAAATTCCCAAAGTTGTCAAAACCCGACTTTCGGTACGCTTGTCGAAAAATTACAAAAATCACATATTCGGAATCCTCGTCTCGATACGAGTCTAGGCATATAAAATTTACCAAAATCGGACTCCATTTGCCCACTCAAATCAGTGTTTTTCTTTAATTTAGGCCTAGGGCTCAAACCCACCTTTAATCTTCCATTTATAGAAATTTAACCCATGATTTCATGTTAAAATAATGTAATTAAGCCACAAAACTTACCTCCAACGAAACCCCGATGATTTCCCAGCAATCTCCCGTCAATTTCTTCTCTTGGAACTCAAAAATGGAGGTTTTGGGTATTAAACCCGCGGCTGGCCAGTTCTGGTTTTAACTTCACTGCCAGCCTATTTTCTTCATCGCGTTCGCGACGCCTCTCACGCGAACGCGATGCCTTTTTCCTCTTCTTCATCGCGAACGCGTCACTCCTTCACGCGTTCGTGAAGGTCAACTTCCCAGCCTCCGGATTATTAATCTACGCTAACGCGTAGTCTCCCACGCGAACGCGTGGCCTCGCCAATTCCTTCTTCGCGATCGCGGCCTAAACCCACGCAAACGCGATGCGTCCTAACTCCCTCATACGCGAACGCGACCTTCACTCACGCGTCCGTGAAGCTTCCCAGCCTTTCCAATACGCGAACGCGATACCCCCCTCGCGAACGCGATGCCTGCTGAACTTGGCCTACGCGAACGCGGGCCGTGCCCTCGCGAACGCGAAGGCCAAATCACTACCCAGTGATCTGCAGATTACAGCAGGTCTTTTCTTGCTTCCAAATGCCGGATGATGGTCCGGATTCACCCTGAGGCCCCCGGGACCCCAACGAAAACCACCAACATACCCCAAAACAGGATACGAACTTATTCCAATCATAAAAACACCATCCTAAACATCAAAATCATCAATTACACACGGATTCAAGCCTAAATTTCTTAAAACTTTCCGAATTACACATTCGATCAAAAACCCGACCAAACGACGTCCGAATGACCTAAAATTTTGCAGGCACATCCAAAATCACCTAACGAAGCTACTGCAACTGTCGGAATTCCATTCCGACCCCGGATCAAAATCTCACCTACCGTTCGGATTTCGCCAAAATTCAACCTTAGCCAATTCAAGCCTATTTCTACACCGGGCCTCCAAATTCACTTCCGATCGCTCCCCTAAGTCACAAATCACCTCCCGGAACTAACCGAATCATCAGAACTCGATTCCGAGCCCTCTAACCAAATAGTCAACTCCGGGTTGACTTTCCTTATTCAAGTTTCCTTCACAAAGGCTATATGCCACATTTTCAATCCAATTCACTCCTAACTCACCCGATAGACTTTAACACTGATATAAAAGCACAAAACATACAATTTCAACATAACGGGGTGGTAATTCCCGTGACGACGGGCCGGGTCGTCACATTCTCCCCCTCTTAAGCAAACGCTCGTCCTCGAGCGGGTCAAGAAACATACCTGAAGTCTCAAACAAGTGAGGATATCTGCTCCGCATCTCCCGCTCGGTCTCCCAAGTGGCCTCCTCCACGGGTCGACCTCTCCACTGAACCTTAACCGATGCAATCTCCTTAGACCTCAATTTTCTCACCTGACGTCCCAAAATGGCAATAGGCTCCACATCATAGGATAGATCACCATCAAGCTGAATGGTGCTGAAATCTAATACATGAGACGGATCTCCAATGTACTTCCGGAGCATAGACACATGGAATACTGGATGAACGCTGGATAGGCTGGGCGGCAAGGCCAACTCGTATGCCACCTCTCCAACTCTCCTAAGTATCTCAAAAGGACCAATGTACCTGGGACTCAACTTTCCTTTCTTCCCAAACCTTATGACACCCTTCATAGGTGAGATCTTCAACAATACTCTGTCACCAACCATGAAAGACAACTCTCGAACTCTACGGTCCGCATAACTCTTCTGAGGAGACTGTGCTATACGAAGCCTCTCCTGGATCAACTTTGCTCTATCCAGAGCATCCTGGACTAACTCAGTCCCTATCAATCTAACCTCACCAGGCTCAAACCATCCCACGGGGGATCTACACCGCCTGCCATACAATGCCTCACACGGGGCCATCTGAATACTCGACTGATAACTGTTGTTGTAGGCAAACTCAGCAAGTGGTAGGAACTCATCCCACGAACCACCAAAATCAATCACACAAGCTCGCAACATATCCTCCAAGATCTGAATAGTACGCTCAGACTGCCCATCTGTCTGGGGGTGAAATGCAGTACTCAACTCAACCCGCGTACCCATCTCTCGCTGAAATGCTCTCCAAAACTGAGAAGTGAACTGAGTACCCCTGTCGGATATGATAGACACCGGAACTCCATGCAACCGAACAATCTCTCGAATAAAGATCGCTGCCAACCGCTCCGATGAGTAGGTAGTACTAACTGGAATGAAGTGAGCTGACTTGGTCAGTCTATCCACAATCACCCATACAGAATCAAACTTCCTCGCCGTCCGAGGGAGTCCGGTAACAAAGTCCATAGTGATCCTCTCCCATTTCCACTCAGGAATAACAATGCGCTGAAATACACCACCGGGCCTCTGATGCTCGTACTTAACCTGCTGACAGTTGAGGCACCGTGCTACATGTCTGACAATGTCCATTTTCATCTTTCTCCACCAATATTGTTGTTTCAAATCTTGATACATCTTAGCGGCTCCTGGATGGATAGAATACCGCGAGCTATGGGCCTCTTCCAGAATCAACTCACGAAGGCCATCAACATTGGGCACACATATTCGGCCATGCATCCTCAATACGCCGTCACTATCAATGGTGACATCTCTAGCATCATCATGCTGAACTCTGTCCCTCAGGACAGCCAAATGTGGATCATCATACTGACGCTCACGAATACGATCATATAGAGATGGCCGAGATACAACACAAGCCAATACCCGGCTGGGTTCCGAAATATCTAACCTCACTAGCCGATTGGCTAGCACCCGAACATCATAAGCAAATGGCCTCTCCTCGGCTGGAATATATGCCAAGCTCCCCATACTGACCGCCTTCCGGCTCAAAGCATCGGCCACCACATTGGCCTTTCCCCGGATGATATAATATAGTAATGTCATAATCCTTCAGCAACTCTAGCCATCTCCGCTGTCTCAAATTAAGGTCTTTCTGTTTGAACAAGTGTTGGAGACTACGATGGTCGGTATACACCTCACAAGACACGCCGTACAAATAGTGCCTCCAAATCTTCAATGCATGAACAATGGCGGCTAGCTCCAAGTCATGAACGGGATAGTTCTTCTCATGTGGCTTCAACTGCCGAGAAGCATAAGCAATTACCTTACCTTCCTGCATCAACACACAACCTATCCCCACTCTCGAGGCATCACAATAAACGGTATATGAACCTGAAGCTGATGGCAATACTAACACTGGAGCTGTGGTCAAAGCTGTCTTGAGCTTTTGAAAGCTCCCCTCGCACTCATCCGACCACACGAATGGTGCACCCTTCTGGGTCAATTTAGTCAATGAAGAAGCAATGGATGAAAATCCCTGAACAAACCGGCGATAATACCCCGCCAAGCCAAGAAAACTCCTGATCTCTGTAGCTGAGGACGGTCTAGGCCAACTCTGCACCGCCTCTATCTTCTTCGGATCAACCTGAATACCATCACGAGACACCACATGTCCCGGAAATGCTACGGACTCGAGCCAAAACTCGCACTTGGAGAATTTAGCATATAGCTTCTCCTCCCTCAATCTCTGCAACACAATACTCAAATGCTGAGCATGCTCCTCCCGACTACGGGAGTAGACTAGAATGTCATCAATGAACACAATCACAAATGAATCCAAATAAGGCCCGAACACACTGTTCATCAGATGCATAAATGCTGCTGGGGCGTTGGTCAGCCCAAAAGACATCACAAGAAACTCATAATGACCATATCGGGTCCTGAATGCGGTCTTCATAATATCCGAGTCCCTGATCTTCAGCTGGTGATAGCCTGAACGAAGATCGATCTTAGAAAACACCCTCGCACCCTGTAACTGATCAAACAAATCATCTATGCGCGGTAGAGGGTACTTGTTCTTCACTCTCACTTTGTTCAATTGCCTATAACCAATACACATTCGCATGGAACCATCTTTCTTTTTAACAAATAATACCGGCGCACCCACGGGGACACACTAGGACAGATGAAACCCTTATCCAGAAGTTCTTGAAGCTGCTCTTTTAGTTCTTTCAACTCGGCTGGTGCCATTCGATAAGGAGGAATGGATATGGGCTGAGTGCCCGGCACCAAGTCAATGCCAAAATCAATATCCCTGTCCGGCGGCATGCCCGACGGGTCTGAGGGGAATACATCTGGGAAGTCCCTCACAACAGGTACAGAATCAATGCTAGGAGACTCAGCTCCCACATCTCTCACAAAAGCTAAGTACGATAAACACCCTTTTTCAACCATCTTCTGAGCTTTTAGGAACGAAATAACACGGCTAGGGACGAAATCGGTCGAACCCCGCCACTCAATCCGAGAAATACCAGGAATGGCCAACGTAACTGTCTTAGCATGACAGTCCAATATAGCATGGTACGGAGACAACCAGTCCATACCCAATATAACATCAAAGTCCACCATCCCCAACGATAACAAATCTGCCTGGGTCTCCAGACCCCCAATAGATATAACACAGGATCTATAGACATGATCTACAACAATCGTATCACCCACGGGGGTGGATACATGAACAGGTAAATCAAGACTACCACGAGTCGCGCCCAAATTATGTGCAAAATAAGAGGACACGTAAGAATATGTGGATCCTGGATCAAATAGAACAGAGGCATCTCTGTGACAGACAGAAATGATACCTGTAATCACTGCATCGGAGGCAACTGCATCACGCCTGTCAGGAAGTGCATAGAACCGTGCCTGGCCTCCACCAGATCTCTCCTCGCCCCTGGGGCGACCACGAGAAGACTGACCTCCACCTCTACTAGGCTGAGATGGTGCTGAAGAGGAGGGCTGATCCCTCTGCTGAGTCCTGCCCCTACGTAGTCGAGGGCACTGTCTCCTCGTGTGGCCAAACTCACCACACTCATAACATGCACCTGGTGCTGGAGAAGTAGGTGTTGCACTCTGGGCTGGGAGGGCACTAAGTGATGACTGACCTGCTGAAACCCCTGTCGACCACGACCATAAGAACCTCCGCTCTTGCTCTGGGTGGCCTGAATGAGAAGGTCTAGATGAGCGACCTCTGCTCTGCTGGGAATGCCCTCTAGATGGAGCACCGCTGAAACTGCCAGAACTGCGAGGCCTCTTGGCCTCCCGCTCCTCTCTCTCTCGGCGATGATCCGCCTCGATGGAGCGTGCCATATCAGCAACCTGCTCAAACGATGATGACAGAACTCGCTGGCTGGTCATAAGAATACGGATAGAGTAGTTGAGGCCATCGATGAACCTCCTGACCCTCTCCCTATCGGTGGGGATCATCCATGTGGCATGCTAGCCAACTGTGTGAATCTAAGCTCGTAATGGGTCACTGACATGTCGCCCTGAACCAACCACTCAAACTGGCGACGATGCTACTCGCGACAAGACTGGGGTACATACTTCTTTAGGAAGAGAGTAGAAAACTGTTGCCATGTGAGAGGTGCTGCTCCTGCAGGCCTACGCCTCTCAAACTCCTCCCACCAATCAAATGTGGGACCAGTAAACTGAAAGGTGGTAAATGAAACTCCGCTAGACTCAAGAATACCAGCTGTACGTAGCATCCTCTGACACTTATCCAAGAAACCACGGGCATCCTCGCCCTCAGCGCCACCGAAATAGGGTGGCTGAAGTCTACCAAATCTCTCAAGACGGTGCTGCTCGTCGTCGGGCATAGTCTGAACCATACGCTCTGGAGCTGGTGTAGCTGGAGGAATAACTGGGGCAACCACCTGAGCGAGGACCGCCTCTGGCGTCTGAAGTCCCTGAACAACCGGCTCGGGTGTGCGAGCTGCAGGGGTCTGCTGACCACCCCCTAACTGAGATGTCGCTACGGTGGCGGTAGCTGAAACTACCTGAGCCAAACCGGAACATACTGATAATATTTGAGCAAGAGTCTCCTTAAGACCAGGAATAGCAATAGATACAGTCTGGCCCTGAACTGGGGATCCTTGTGAAATCGCCCGTATGTGTACAATTCATTTGGTATATGACAATTATGAGAACTGTGGTGTGATTCTTTTGATTTAGTTGTTGGGTGTTCAATTGGTTTGAGCTATGTGTTGTGTGGTATGGGATGTAAACCGAAAGATGAAAAAGGAAATTAATGAACAACTCGAATTGTTGATGAACTGTTGAACATAATGGTATTGATACTCTCGGATATGGAAACATTGTAACATTGTTGTGGTACCAGCTTGAAAAGTATTTGGAAACATGAACCAATATGTAATTTGCTTATTGTCACGACCCCAAATCCGGTCGTGATGGCGCCCAGCACATTGCTAAGCCAGTCTGACCAATCAATATTAACAATGGAGCTAGAAGCTCTCTGTAACCCATTTAAGCATTTCAAAATATGAAACAATAGTAATACTTATACCAACAGCGGGGAAACCAAGTCCCAAAATATACTAACTTCCATAGACCGAAGGGTCAAGAGTCATGAGCCTCTACTGAACATGAGTGTATAAAGGTTTACAAGATACCAAGTGCGGAAAGAAAAGTCAATACAAAATCAAAAGACAGTAGGAAGGAATATCGGGTCCTGCGGACTCTGCAGCTACCTCATATATCCCACAGATGTCGCCTCGCACAGCTACTGGATCACTGCTGAGAGGTACCTGGATCTGCACACAAGGTGCAGGGAGTAAAATGAGTACTGCCGGACTTAGTGGTAATAAACAAGGGTAAGACAGCGCAGATAAGAAATCCGCAATAAAGCACTATGTAAAGCTATAATCAGCTACCCTGTCATAGAATCAATCTTCACTTTACCTGTTCCAACAAATACCAATAAATAGCATAACAGCTAGGAGATGTAGCTAAATGCAATGCAATGCATGATATGACCGCTACGGCGCGTACAGCCCAAGCACATCTCATAGAGATATTCCTGCGGCGTGCAGTCCGATCCAACATATATCCTGCTGCGGCGTGCAGCCCGATCCACTACTAGTCAGCTAATATGCAGATACAGCCTCGCAGGCCCAAAAATAGTTTTTGAAAACTCTTTTATCATTTTTCGGTTGGAAAACAGTAATATCAAGTTCCAGAGATTGGAATTAGCATAATAACAAAAATAGCTGCGGACTAGTAGTAAACTAGCATGTCTATATGATAAGACAATGATAACGATCCTCGCGGGATCCAATAACTGGCTCACGGCCCACATGTATACTCAACCTCCCAAGAAGGGGGTTCCTCTGCTCAAGAGTGGCCATTATCACAATATATATATATATATATATGCAACCATCCGAGAAGGAGGTTCGACGGCTCGAGAATAGCCAATAATACAGTATCAACAGGTCGGACTAATATATAGTCTCCGGTTCATGATCGACCCCGCACTCTCAAGAGTGTGCGTGTCTCGCCGCTATACAGCGTCACAAAGTGGTATACCGGGGTTTCGAACCCGCTGGTCATCACCCACATCTATTACTCACCTCAATACGGCGCGACGACTACTCCGCAATGCCCTTGCCACGAGAATCAAGCTCCGCACGCGTAGAATCTGATCAAATACAGTAGAAATACAACAAATTAGGCCAATGGGACGACACCCGATCAATACAACTCGATTTACATCAAAATTCCCAAAGTTGTCAAAATCCGACTTTCGGTACGCTTGTCGAAAAATTACAAAAGTTACATATTCGGAATCCTCATCTCGATACGAGTCTAGGCATATAAAAGTTACCAAAATCGGACTCCATTTGCCCACTCAAATCAGGTGTTTTTCTTTAATTTAGGCCTAGGGCTCAAACCCACCTTTAATCTTCCATTTACAGAAATTTAACCCATGATTTCATGTTAAAATAATGTAATTAAGCCACAAAACTTACCTCCAACGAAACCCCGATGATTTCCCAGCAATCTCCCGTCAATTTCTTCTCTTGAAACTCAAAAATCGAGGTTTTGGGTGTTAAACCAGCGACTGGTTCTGTTCTGAACTTAACTTCACTGCCAACCTATTTTCTTCATCGCGTTCGCGACGCCTCTCACGCGAACGCGATGCCTTTTTCCTCTTCTTCATCGCGAACGCGTCACTCCTTCACGCGTTCGCGAAGGTCAACTTCCCAGCCTCCGGATTATTACTCTACGCGAACGCGTAGTCTCCCACGCGAACGCGTGGCCTCGCCAATTCCTTCTTCGCGATCGTGGCCTAAACCCACGCGAACGCGATGCGTCCTAACTTCCTCATACGCGAACGCGACCTTCACTCACGCTTCCGCGAAGCTTCCCAGCCTTTCCAATACGCGAACGCGATACCCCCCTCGCGAACGCGATGCCTGCTGAACTTGGCCTACGCGAACGCGGGCCGCGCCCTCGCGAACGCGAAGGCCAAATCACTGCCCAGTGATCTGCAGATTACAGCAGGTCTTTTCTTGCTTCCAAATGCCGGATGATGGTCCGGATTCACCCCGAGGCCCCCAGGACCCCAACGAAAACCACCAACATACCCCAAAACACGATACGAACTTGTTCCAATCATAAAAATACCATCCTAAACATCAAAATCATCAATTACACACGGATTCAAGCCTAAATTTCTTAAAACTTTCCGAATTACACATTCGATCAAAAACCCGACCAAACGACGTCCGAATGACCTGAAATTTTGCAGGCACATCCAAAATCGCCTAACGAAGCTACTGCAACTATCGAAATTCCATTCCGACCCCCGGATCAAAATCTCACCTACCATTCGGATTTCTCCAAAATTCAACCTTAGCCAATTCAAGCCTATTTCTACACCGGGCCTCCAAATTCAATTCCGGCCGGGTCGTCACAAGAATAATCATGTAGCTTCATCTTTTTCAGGAATTCTTCTGCCTCTTCGTCAGTTACCGGCTTTTTTAGTGTTGCTGGAGTGGTCTTCCTCAATTCCACAAGGGCAAAACATCTCCCTGAACGGGTCAACCCTTGCATTTTGCAGACTTCTTCTTTAACTTCTTTTCCTTTGTAGGTTGTCGTGACCCGATCATAATTCCATGGAATAGCTTTGCTATCACCTATTGGCAACTGTATTACTGGCTTGATGATGAAAGGATCCACTCGAACACCTGCTACAGTCAAGACGGGTTTAGTTGCTGCTCCTCGTACAACTATTTTTACTCCCTCTGGCCTTATAGGCACTTTTTTCATACTTCCCTTTTCTGCTTCCAACCCCCTTTGTACGTCCTTCTTGCAGATGAGTGACTCATCAAGGCTTGGCCCCTTTTTCATTCCTACCCCACTAGACTTGATCATCATCACAGTCTGAGAGGTTTTCTCCTTTCCCTCCTCTACCGTACCAACTCGATCATGTTGGTCTCATGATGAGTTGGAAGTGGATTCTGGTTGATGTTGGGCTCCGCTGGAGTCTGGACCTCAATTCGGCGAGTGTCGATGAGTTCCTGGATAGCTGTTTTCAACCTCCAACATTTTTCCGTGTCGTGCCCCGGACATCCTGAGCAGTATGCACAGTTTATTGAATGGTCCAGATTCTTTGGAAGAGGGTTTGGTAGCTTAGCCTCGACCGGATTTAGCAGCCCTACTTGTTTCAAACGGTGGAACAAACTGGTGTAAGACTCCCCCAAGGGAGTGAAAGTCTTTGGCCTTGGCGCCCTGTCGTTCTTGAAAGCTTGATTCGGACGAAAGCCCGCACCCGTGGGATTTCTATAGGCTCTTGGGGGTGGGTAATTATTCTGTGGATTTGGCACACGCCATGGTGCCTGGACGGGAGGTGGAGCATATGATTGGGCATGATGGACGGCGAAGTGAGCATCTGGTGTTGAGTAATAGTGTTGTGGATGGCTGTATGGATTGTGAGAGTAATTTTGTTGGTGGGGCTGTGGCGAATTATACTGGGGTGCGGGGCCTCTGTTCCTGAACCATGCTCCGGAATCAACTGCCGCGACCTCTTCTTTCCTCTTTTTCCAAGCACCCCTCCGGTGCCACTTTGAATAGCTTGAGTGGTGGCTTTCAACGCTGCATAACTCATGATCTTGTTAGCTTTCAAGCCTTCCTCGATCATAGCCCCCATCTTTATCACCTCGGTGAATGACTTACCCACGGACGTCACCAGATGTCCGAAATAGGTTGGCTCCAGTGTCTGTAGGAAGTAATCCACCATTTCATTCTCTCTCATCGGCGGATCTACCCTTGCTGCCTGTTCCCTCCAGCGGAAACCAAATTCTCTAAAACTTTCGGCGGGTTTCTTCTCTAACTTTAGCAATAATAAGCGATCGGGGATTATTTCAAGATTATACTGGAACTGACCGATGAATGCTTGAGCCAAGTCATCCCATGTAAACCATCTGCTGGGATCCTGCCTAGTGTACCACTCTAGTGCAGACCCCCCCAAACTCTGACCGAAGTAAGATATCAGAATCTCATCTCGTCCTCCGGCTCCTCGCATTTTACTACAAAAACCTCGAAGATGGGCTACTGGGACACCATGCCCTTCGTATAAGTCAAACTTGGGCGTTTTGAACCCGGTTGGCAACTGGACATCTGGGAATGGACACAGGTCTTTGTAAGCGACACTGACCTGGTTGCCCAAACCATGCATATTCCTGAAGGACTGCTCCAGGCTTTTAACTTTTCAAATAACTTCCTCATGCTCCAAACTTGGGAGGTGCTTTTCCGGTTCTGTCGGGTTATCCCAGTGAGGGGTGTGTGAATGCGGTTCAGGAGCCTTAAAGGTAGGCTCAGGAGAATAACAATGATTGTCGTGGACTTGAAAAAGTGGCTCACTGGACGATTTTTGTAAAGGAGCAGGTGGAGGTGCCACGAAAACAGGGGTAACCGGGGGAGGAGGATTTTGCCTGGCTGGTGAAACCGGGGAGGTATATGGGTTTTCCCCTTGATAATAAGGATAGATTGGTGCACTGGTCGAGGGGTCAATGGGCGGATGCTCTGGTGCTGGTGGAAAAGTAGGAAGGTTTGGTGATGATTGTCCCCTAGCCCAGGCTAGGTGCATCTCTGTCATTTGTTGTCTCAACCGGTCCACTTCTTCTTTCATGATTTGTATCTCTGTTTTCTCCCCATCGATACTTTTGCCGGAACTAGACATGCTTGCTGGAATTGGCCCTTTTGATCTGCTATGGTAAGGGTGATCGACCAGTATACTCTGCCAAGTCAACTGCTAAACTTTTCTGGAATTGCAACAAACTTGTTAGCTCACTGAATTTAACAGGCATGTTATCGCACGTTGGATGCAATGCACCTAATCAATTAACCATTTCTACATGTATTCCTCGCATGCATCATTCCAGCTTTTCTTTTTCTTCTTCTCTTATCCTTGAAAACTTTATTGTTATTAACCTCCCCATTTTTCTTTTCTTTTTTAGTGGTGGTCGAATCTTATGTGGATTGCCTACGTATCACGTCCCCGCGTGAATCAGACCGAGCGTAGTTCATAAGATATGAATGAAATGTTCATGAATTTTATTTCAACAAACTTCAAACTTGAAACATTTGCAAAATGACAACATTGGAGAAAAACTTTTAAAAGGACAAACAGACTCTAAAACAACAGACTCTTCTAAGCATGTTTCAAAGCCTCGAATCTTTGCGCCCGGGGGGCGTTGTTTGGCCTTGCTACAGTTCTTGGTGTAAGATCTTTCTGTATACTCCCCAATTTTGCCATGACTTGGTGGACACATTCCATGATTGAAGAGAAGAGGGCAGGCCGATGTACTCGCTCGCAGGTCAAACACTTCATAGTGATGTAGTGCCCGATCTCATTGATCCTAGTCCTGATCATGTCTTTTTCTCTAAGAAGCTGCCCTATGTGTCTGTTCTTTGCCCCTAATACTTGAGAGTTGCCGGAGACATGGTCCAAGAGCCTATCTATTTGTCTTTCCATCCGTGCCATCAAGTTGTGACAACGGTCTCTATCTGCTTTAGCATCCTGGACTTGCTTGAGAGTTCGCTCTCTAAGAGTGGCATTTGCTTTTCTCAAATCAACGATGATTGCATCATAGTCTTTCTCTACTTGTTGTAGACGGAGTGCTTCTTGGTGGGCTGCTCTCTTCCATTTTGTCCGGACAGCAACCAAAGCCGCTTTTGCCTTCTCCAAGTCTTCTTGGTGTTCAAAGGCTTTCCTTTCCAAATCGTTTATCAAAATCTCATCACTCCGACTTCTCCTTGACCTTTCTGCGGCCAATTGCATCTCTTGAATCTGAGTTCGGAGTGCTTCTCTTTTCTGCTCCCAACCGGCCCTTTCTCGATCAAAATCAGCCTGTTGTATATCCATGGCAGCTTCCAAAATTCCCTTGTCTTCTTTTAATGTGTTAATGCAAGATTGGAAATCTTGTGCTGTCTCATGTTTAGCCTCCCTTACTCGGGTTTCCACCTCTTTCTCTCAATCTACGGCATACTTCACTGACCTCTCTGACCTCTGCTCTGGCATTGATTGGTTGTGGAACCATTCAAGATATGCGAGACTCACTTCTCCCCGTTCTCGATCGGCAACCATTTCGTTGATGTCGAAGAGTCGACTACCGAACCATACTTTCTGTGCATAAGTCTCCCTCGGGGTCTCCTCCGTCACAAATTCCCATGTAAACGATCGCATATCCTCAATTGGGGGCCTTTTCTGTTCTCTACCCAACTGTCGCATGACACGTAGCGGTGCATATGGTTGGAAACCCCTGAAACCCATTAGTATGTAGAATGGGCGATATGTCGACATATGCATGATTTTGGCGGAAGGGAACCAATAATAATTCCAGGTAAGTTGATCTGCCCTTAAAGAGTTGAGAAGTTCTTGCCAAGTCCTCAAATCTTCTGGAAGGTTACAACGGGCGGCTCTGTTTGTATGACAACGAATATAATTCAGCCAATCCGTGTTGAAGTTTATCACGATTGGGTGATGATAGAGATGTTCTACAAACCACATTTGTAATAAGATATTGCAACCTTCAAAATAATCTTGTCCTTCTTGGCAACGAGTTAAGGCCCGGAAGATGTCTCCTAATATCATTGGAAGAACAGTGTGTTCCTCGTTACTCCGTAGATATGAGACCACCGCAGCCAAACGGATTCTGATGCGTCCGCCACGTTCGGGAAAAACCATGGTTCCCAAAAAAGCGATCATAAAGGCATAAATCCTTAAGTCTCCCCAGGCGTCATAATTCAACTGGTTGACAAATTCAGTATTTGAGAATTTCGCGAACCCATTCTTATCACCAAATCTGTCGTAGAGATAATCCGGTGGCACCCAACCGTTCTCCAAACAACCCATGGGAACCCGCCGGAGACATAACTTTTTCAAGAAATTATTTACACCCATCTGCCTAGGAGCTGCAGGTCTCATCTTGTGCAAATCTCTTCCGAGTCCTGTGAGTCCGCCCAATTCTTCCAAAGTGGGTGTCATTTCGCAGTCCCGAAATCTGAACACATTGCTTGTTGAGTCCCAAAAACTCACTAAAGCTCTGATCACATTTTTGTCCGGTTTTATCATCATGATGTCCGGCAGAAACTTGAGGTGCTTGTGAACTTGATTTCTTTCCCAAGCCGAGAAACTAGTCCACCATTTACAGAGCCGGTCTGGGGTCTTGTCTTGGACCAAGAACATGGGTGGCATTTCGTCTCTTGCCCTTTTCTGGCCGATTCGTTGCGAGGAAGTCATGCTGATCCTAGAAAAGATAAAAATGACCTTAAGATTCTTTTTCAAATTTTTTTTTTTTATATATTTTTTGTTTCATTATGTATAAAAAACGAGTCTTTTTAATACGGCCTTTCAGCACTTGAAGAAGATTTGAAGGCTGTATAACAGGATACCAGCTTGATGTCTATATTCCGTTTTACGAAATTAGTCCTCCGGCGCCCCTTTTGAGGCGTTTGGCTATTTTTGCAAAATTTCCTAACTCTCGACTAAAACCAAAAATCCTAATTCTAATATTTTTATTATTGTTTTCCTAAAAAAAAAATCAGTATTAGTTGAGCCCGATATGGGTTGCCTACGTATCTCATGTTTGGTGAGAATCAAACTTGCGTAGTTCGAAAATAAAAGGACTAAATCATTTTAACAAAAGAAAACAAACTATTTTTAAACAACATTTCTAAAACAAATTATTTTCAAAGGAACTAAGAAAATTTATTTGGAATTTTTTTTTTTTTTTTGGCATTTTTTCAAAAAATTATTTTTTAAAGAACTAACTATTTTTGTAAAATTAAGAAAATTTATTTGGAATTTTTTGCATTTTTTCAGAATTTATTTTCAAAGAACTAACTATTTTCCATAAAATTATTTTGACTATATACCCCGACGTTTTCCACTTCTTCCTCTCTTTTTAACAAACCGGTCGGCATGTAAGATCGAAACAAATAAATGCACACAGAAAGATGCCACAAGTTGGTCTTTTGTTTCAGGTACACCTGTCCTAGACAGGCCCAACCCCTGTGTTGAGCCTCCTAAGTCAAATATGCACATGATGCAAATAAACGTTCCTATCGGGGACCCGGCATAAGGTTTTGTTATTCTAAGTCATCATCCTGTTGGAAAAAGTGTCTAGACTGGCTTTAACTCGAGCGGACAACTTGAGCCGAAGAGTGTCAATGCACCGGTAGCATGGCTTTCCGGCTTAATTGACAGACTCTCCGCCTAAACATGTGTGACTACAAAATCCTTCACCGGGTGCCAAGCACCACGGCTATCTTGAGAAAAACGGGCTATGTCCAGCAAATGCCCGGTATTATATTTCAAAAGACTCAGAAGAAAAAAAAAACGGGTATCGGCACAATTTATATACAGTTCGCAAAATATCAAAGCGGTAAAGCAACATTTAGCATATCAAATATAAACATGTAATAAAATCAGATAATAAATAAGCCAAATAAAATAATTATTCAAAGCTCGAATTCTTAAACCCCGAACCGGTAGTTCTGGGTTTGTGTCCCCAGCAGAGTCGCCAGAGCTGTCACACCTCCTTTTGGCGCGCCCCCTACCCCGGAGGGTAGATGCGCGAGGGAGTTTTTCCAATTTTAAGTGACAATATTCGAAACGGGATTATTTTATTTATTTCAAAGTCGCCACTTGGAATATATTAAGGCGTCCCAAGTCACCGATTTATTTGAATCCCGAATCGAGGAAATTTTCGACTTTCCAAATGAAGTCTGCGAACCAGAAATTCTAAGTAAGGAATTCTGTTGATCCGAGGGAAGGTGTTAGGCACCCCCGGATCCCGTGGTTCTAGCACGGTCGCTTTAATTATTATAAATGGCTAGAAATATCTGATTTTATACATGCTTATGAATTATATGCTCTAATCAAAACTTTAAACCGCTCCACTCATTTGAAACCATACCAAAAGAAAGACTAATTACAACATAGATTCAGATTTTTGACAGATAGGTAAATAATAAATAAAAAAAAAGGTATCCGGATTATTTTGAAAACTATGTCGATTAAAGTCGTTGTAAGACTAAGCCCAAAATCAATTTATTTAACAGTATATCCCTTAAGATTATTTCCAATTAAAGACCCATACTGTCACGACCCCGAATCCGGTCGTGATGGCGCCCAGCACATTGCTAAGCCAGCCTGACCAATCAATATAAACAACGGAGCTAGAAGCTCTCTTTAGCCTATTTAAGCATATTAATTCACGAAGCAACAATTATACATATAACGAAAACGGGGAAACCAAGTCCCATAATACTTCAACTCCCATAGACCAAGGGTCAAGAGTCATGAGCCTCTACCGAACATGAGTGTATAAAGGTTTACAAGATACCAAGTGCGGAAAGAAATGTCAATACAAAATCAAAAGACGAGTAGGAAAGAATATCGGGTCCTGCGGACTCGCGGCTACCTCGTATATCCCACGGATGTCGCCTCGCACGGCCCTTCGGATCACCGCTGTGAGAGGTACTCGGATCCGCACACAAGGTGCGGGGAGTAAAATGAGTACTTGCCGGACTCGGTGGTAATAAACAAGGGTAAGACGACGCAGCGAGATAAGAAATCCGCAATAAAGCACTATGTAAAACTATAATCGGCTACCCTGTCATAGAATCAATATTCACCGTACCTGTACCAACAAATACCAATAAATAGCATAACAGCTAGGAGATGTAGCTAAATGCAATGCAATGCATGATATGACCGCTACGGCGCGTAGCCAGACTCCAATTTTGGGTACCCGTGCTCACTTGTGGGGGTTCAGACTTCGGAGGGGCTCCTACGGCCCAAGCACATCTCATAGAGATATTCCGCGGCGTGCGGTCCGATCCAACATATATCTCGGCTGCGGCGTGCGGCTCGATCCACTACTAGTCGGCTAATATGCGGATACTGAGCCTCGCGAGGCTCAAAAGTAGTTTTTGAAAACTCTTTTATCATTTTTCGGTTGGAAAACAGTAATATCAAGTTCCAGAGATTGGAATTAGCATAATAACAGAAATAGCTCTGCGGACTAGTAGTAAACTAGCATGTCAATATGATAAGACAATGATAACGATCCTCGCGGGATCCAATAACTGGCTCATGGCCCACAAGTATACTCGACCGCCCAAGAAGGGGTTCCTCGGCTCAAGAGTGGCCATTATCACAATATATATATATATGCAACCATCCGAGAAGGAGGTTCGACGGCTCGAAAATAGTCAATAATACAGTATCAACAGGTCGGACTAATATATATAGTCTCCAGTTCATGATCGACCCCGCACTCTCAAGAGTGTGCGTGTCTCGCCGCTATACGGCGTCACAAAGTGGTATACCGGGGTTTCGAACCCGCTGGTCATCACCCACATCTATTACTCACCTCAATACAGCGCGACGACTATTCCGCAATGCCCTTGCCACGAGAATCAAGCTCCGCGCGCGTAGAATCTGATCAAATACGGTAGAAACACAACAAATTAGGCCAATGGGACTACACCCAATCAATACAACTCAATTTACATCAAAATTTCCAAAGTTGTCAAAACCCGACTTTCTATACGCTTATCGAAAAATCACGAAAGTCACATATTCGGAACCCTCATCTCAATACGAGTCTAAGCATATCAATTTTACCAAATTCGGACTCCATTTGCCCATTCAAAACCTTGATTTTCTAAAGTTCAAGCCTAGGGCTAAATCATCCATAAATTACCCCAAATTCCTCCATTTTCATGATATAATTGCATAATATTACCAATACTAATCATAGTTTAAGTCCATAGTTGATTACCTGATGATTTCCCTTGAGTTTCTCTTCAAAATCGCCCAAATCGCCTCTAAAGCCGAGACCAAAATGTGTGAAATGTTTCTGAAATTTTTGTAACTTCTGATACACTTAACTCACAGCGATTTTCGCTTCTGCGGATAAAATTCCGCTCCTACGAGTCCGTATCCGCGACCAAAGGGTCGCTTCAGCGATTCCAGGCCTAGCCGGCCAATTACGCTTCTACGAGAAAAGGACCGCTTGTGCGCGTCCGCTTCCGCGAATGATCCTCCGCTTCTGTGAAACCTCCCGTTTCTGCGCACCAGAGTCCGCTCCTGCGGACTCGCCCAGGCGGTCAATAATCCGCTTCTGCGGACCTTCCCATTTTCCATCTAGTCCGCTTCTGCGATCACTGGCTCGCACCAGCGATGCCGCTTCAACGGAAAGGAGTCCGCTTCTGCGGTGCCAAGCGCTCCTGCGCTCCTCATTCCGCTCCTGCGGGCTCGCCTTCGCGCCTAGTTTTCCGCAGGGGCGAAAATGACAGAACCAGAACTCTTCAACCTGCAATTTCCATGATTTTCTTCCGTTTAACTATCCGAAAACACCCCGAGGCCCCCGGGACCTCATCCAAACACACCAACACATCTTAACACCTTATTCGAACTTGCTCAAATCCTCAAAACACGTCTAATAACACCAAAACCCATAATTCACATCAAATTCAAGCCTAAATTCCTTAAAACATTCCGAATTACACATTCAATCAAAAACCCGACCAAACGACGTACGAATGACCTGAAATTTTGCAGACACATCCAAAATCACCTAACGGAGCTACTGCAACTGTCGGAATTCCATTCCGACCCCCGGATCAAAATCTCACCTACCATTCGGATTTCGCCAAAATTCAACCTTAGCCAATTCAAGCCTATTTCTACACCGGGCCTCCAAATTCAATTCCGATCGCTCCCCTAAATCACAATTCACCTCCCGGAACTAACTGAATCATCAAAATCCGATTTCGAGCCCTCTAACCAAATAGTCAACTCCGGGTTGACTTTCCTTATTCAAGTTTCCTTCAAAAAGGCTATATGCCTCGTTTTCAATCCAATTCACTCCTAACTCACCCGATAGACTCTAACACTGATATAAAATCATAAAACATGCATTTACAACATAACGGGGTGGTAATTCTCGTGACGACGGGCCGGGTCGTCACATTCTCCCCTCTTAAGCAAACGCTCGTCCTCGAGCGGGTCAAGAAACATACCTGAAGTCTCAAACAAATGAGGATATCTGCTCCGCATCTCCCGCTCGACCTCCCAAGTGGCCTCCTCCACGGGTCGACCTCTCCACTGAACCTTAACTGATGCAATCTCCTTAGACCTCAATTTTCTCACCTGACGACCCAAAATGGCAATGGGCTCCACATCATAGGATAAATCACCATCAAGCTGAATGGTACTGAAGTCTAATACATGAGACGGATCTCCAATGTACTTCCGGAGCATCGACACATGGAATACTGGATGAACGCTGGATAGGCTGGGCGGCAAGGCCAACTCATATGCCACCTCTCCAACTCTCCTGAGTATCTCAAAAGGACCAATGTACCTGGGACTCAACTTTCCTTTCTTCCCAAACCTCGTGACACCCTTCATAGGTGAAATCTTCAACAATACTCTGTCACCAACCATGAAAGACAACTCTCGAACTCTACGGTCCGCATAACTCTTCTGACGAGACTGTGCTGTACGAAGTCTCTCCTGGATCAACTTTGCTCTATCCAGAGCATCCTGGACTAACTCAGTCCCTATCAATCTAACCTCACCAGGCTCAAACCATCCCACGGGGGATCTACACCGCCTGCCATACAATGCCTCATACGGGGCCATCTGAATACTCGACTGATAACCGTTGTTGTAGGCAAACTCAGCAAGTGGTAGGAACTCATCCCACGAACCACCAAAATCAATCACACAAGCTTGCAACATATCCTCCAAGATCTGAATAGTGCGCTCAGACTGTCCGTCTGTCTGGGGGTGAAATGCTGTACTCAACTCAACCCGCGTACCCATCTCTCGCTGAAATGCTCTCCAAAACTGAGAAGTGAACTGAGTACCCCTGTCGGATATGATAGACACTGGGACCCCATGCAACCGAACAATCTCTCGAATAAAGATCGCTGCCAATCGCTCCGATGAGTAGGTAGTACTAACTGGAGTGAAGTGAGCTGACTTAGTCAGTCTATCCACAATCACCCATACAGAATCAAACTTTCTCGCTGTCCGAGGGAGTCTAGTAACAAAGTCCATAGTGACCCTCTCCCATTTCCACTCAGGAATAGCAATGCGCTGAAATACACCACCGGGCCTCCGGTGCTCGTACTTAACCTGCTGACAGTTGAGGCACCGTGCTACATGTCTGACAATGTCCATTTTCATCTTTCTCCACCAATAGTGTTGTTTCAAATCTTGATACATCTTCGCGGCTCCTGGATGGATAGAATACCGCGAGCTATGGGCCTCCTCCGGAATCAACTCACGAAGGCCATCAACATTGGGCACACATATCCGGCCCTTGCATCCTCAATACGCCGTCACTGTCAATGGTGACATCTCTAGCATCATCATGCTGAACTATGTCCCTAAGGACAGCCAAATGTGGATCATCATACCGGCGCTCACGAATACGATCATATAGAGATGACCGAGATACAACACAAGCCAATACCCGGCTGGGCTCCGAAATATCTAACCTCGCTAGCCGATTGGCTAGCACCTGAACATCATGAGCAAATGGCCTCTCCTCAGCTGGAATATATGCCAAGCTCCCCATACTGACCGTCTTCTGGTTCAAAGCATCGTCCACCACATTGGCCTTTCCTGGATGATATAAAATAGTAATGTCATAATCCTTCGGCAACTCAAGCCATCTCCGTTGTCTCAAATTAAGGTCTTTCTGTTTGAACAAGTGCTGGAGACTACGATGGTCGGTATACACCTCACAAGAACACACCATACAAATAGTGCCTCCAAATCTTCAATGCATGAACAATGGCGGCTAGCTCCAAGTCATGAACGGGATAGTTCTTCTCATGTGGCTTCAACTGCCGAGAAGCATAAGCAATTACCTTACCTTCCTGCATCAACACACAACCTATCCCCACTCTCGAGGCATCACAATAAACGGTATATGAACCCGAAGCTGATGGCAATACTAACACTGGAGCTGTGGTCAAAGCTGTCTTGAGCTTCTGAAAGCTCTCCTCGCACTCATCCGACCACACGAATGGTGCACCCTTCCGAGTCAATTTAGTCAATGAAGAAGCAATGGATGAAAATCCCTGAACAAACCGGCGATAATATCCCGCCAAGCCAAGAAAACTCCTGATCTCTGTAGCTGAGGACGGTCTAGGCCAACTCTGCACCGCCTCTATCTTTTTCTGATCAACCTGAATACCATCACGAGACACCACATGTCCCCGAAATGCTACGGACTCGAGCCAAAACTCGCACTTGGAGAATTTAGCATATAGCTTCTCCTCCTTCAATCTCTGCAACACAATACTCAAATGATGAGCATGCTCCTCCTGACTACGGGAGTAGACTAGAATGTCATCAATGAACACAATCACAAATGAATCCAAATAAGACCTGAACACACTGTTCATCAGATGCATAAATGCTGCTGGGGCGTTGGTCAGCCCAAAAGACATCACAAGAAACTCATAATGACCATATCGGGTCCTGAATGCAGTCTTCATAATATCCGAGTCCCTGATCTTCAGCTGGTGATAGCCTGTACGAAGATCGATCTTAGAAAACACCCTCGCACCCTGTAACTGATCGAACAAATCATCTATACGCGGTAGAGGGTACTTGTTCTTCACTGTCACTTTGTTCAATTGCCTATAATCAATACACGTTCGCATGGAACCATCTTTCTTTTTAACAAATAATACCGGCGCACCCCACGGAGACACACTAGGGCGGATGAAACCCTTATCCAGAAGTTCTTGAAGCTGCTCTTTTAGTTCTTTCAACTCGGCTGGTGCCATTCGATAAGGAGGAATGGATATGGGCTGAGTGCCCGACACCAAGTCAATGCCAAAATCAATATCCCTGTCCGGCGGCATGCCCGGCAGGTCTGAGGGGAATACATCTGGAAAATCCCTCACAACAGGTACAGAATCAATGCTAGGAGACTCAGCTCCCACATCTCTCACAAAAGCTAAGTACGATAAACACCCTTTTTCAACCATCTTCCGAGCTTTTAGGAACGAAATAACACGGCTAGGGACGAAATCGGTCGAACCCCGCCACTCAATCTGAGAAATACCAGGAATGGCCAACGTAACTGTCTTAGCATGACAGTCCAATATAGCATGGTACGGAGACAACCGGTCCATACCCAATATAACATCAAAGTCCACCATCCCCAACAATAACAAATCTGCCTGGGTCTCCAGACCCCCAATAGATATAACACAGGATCTAGAGACATGATCCACAACAATCGTATCACCCACGGGGGTGGATACATGAACATGTAAATCAAGACTACCACGAGTCGCACCCAAGTGATGTGCAAAATAAGAGGACACGTAAGAATATGTGGACCCTGGATCAAATAGAACAGAGGCATCTCTGTGATAGACAGAAATGATACCTGTAATCACAGCATCAGAGGCAACTGCATCACGCCTGTCGGGAAATGCATAGAACCATGCTTGGCCTCCACCGGATCTCTTCTCGCCCCGGGGCGACCACGAAAGACCGACCTCCAGTCCTGTCCCTACGGAGTCGAGGGCACTGTCTCCTCATGTGGCCAAACTCACCACACTCATAACATGCACCTGGTGCTGGAGAAGGGGATTGAAGGGAACCCCTCACCGCAAAAGAACCCTGGGCTGAAGAAGTAGGTGCTGCACCCTGGGCTGGAAGGGCACTAAGTGATGACCGACCCTGCTGAAACCCCTGTCGACCACGACCATAAGAACCTCCGCTCTGCTCTGGGCGGCCTGAATGAGAAGGTCTAGATGAGCGACCTCTGCTCTGCTGGGAATGCCCTCTAGATGGAGCACCACTGAAACTGCCCGAACCACGAGGCCTCTTGGCCTCCCGCTCCTCTCTCTCTCGGCGATGATCCGCCTCAATGGAGCATCCCATATCAGCAACCTGCTCAAACGATGATGACAGAACTCGCTCGGCTGGTCATAAGAATACGGATAGAGTAGTTGAGGCCATCAATGAACCTCCCGATCCTCTCTCTATCAGTGGGGATCATCCATGTGGCATGCCTAGCCAACTGAGTGAATCTAAGCTCATACTGGGTCACAGACATGTCGCCCTGAATCAACCACTCGAACTGGCGACGTAGCTCCTCGCGACGAGACCGAGGTACATATTTCTCTAGAAAGAGAGTAGAGAACTGCTGCCATGTGAGAGGTGCTGCTCTTGCAGGCCTACGCCTCTCAAACTCCTCCCACCAATCAAATGCGGGACCAGTGAACTGAAATGTAGTAAATGAAACTCCGCTGGACTCGAGAATACCAGCTGTACGCAGCATCTTCTGACACTTATCCAAGAAACCCTGGGCATCCTCGCCCTCAACGCCACTGAAATGGGGTGGCTGAAGTCTACCAAATCTCTCAAGACAACGCTGCTCTTCATCGGGCATAACCTGAACCATATGCTCTGGAGCTGGAGCTGGTGCAGCTGGAGGAATAACCGGTGCAACCACCTAAGCGGGGACTGCCTCTGGCGTCTGAAGTCCCTGAACAACCGGGTCGGGTGTGCGAGCTGCAGGGGTCTGCTGACCACCCCCTGACTGAGATGTCGCTACAGTAGCGGTAGCTGAAACTACCTGAGCCAAACCGGAACACACTGATAATATCTGAGCAAGAGTCTCCTGAATACCAGGAATAGCAATAGATATAGTCTGGCCCTGAACTGGGGCTGCTGGAGCATCAACCACTGGGGGCTGCTCCTGAATTGGTACAACGGGCGGGTCAGCTGGCATTGCCTCGGCCGCCCTACCTCTACCTCTAGCACGACCGCGCCCACGACCTCTAACAGGTGGCAATGGAGGTCGTCCACCTCGTCCTGATGCTCGTGTTCTCGCCATCTGCGAGAGAATAGAATATAGAAGTTCAGTTCTCAGAACAACAAGATCGCACGACAGAGTTCAAGAAAAGTGAAGTTTTCCTAAAGGTTCGCGGCCTCCCGAGGATAAGTACAGGCGTCCCCGTACCGATCCACAAGACTCTACTAACCGGCTCAAGACTCATGAGGCCTAGTAAACCTAGGCTCTAATACCAACTTGTCACGACCCCGAATCCGGTCGTGATGGCGCCCAGCACATTGCTAAGCCAGCCTGACCAATCAATATAAATAACGGAGCTAAAAGCTCTCTTTAGCCCATTTAAGCATATTAATTCACGAAGCAACAACTATACATATAACGAAAACGGGGAAACCAAGTCCCATAATACATCAACTCCCATAGACCAAGGGTCAAGAGTCATGAGCCTCTACCGAACATGAGTGTATAAAGGTTTACAAGATACCAAGTGCGGAAAGAAATATCAATACAAAATCAAAAGACGGTAGGAAGGAATATCGGGTCCTGCGGACTCTGCGGCTACCTCGTATATCCCACGGATGTCGCCTCGCACGAGCTCTTCGGATCCTGCTGAGAGGTACCCGGATCCGCACACAAGGTGCGGGGAGTAAAATGAGTACTGCCGGACTCGGTGGTAATAAACAAGGGTAAGACGGCGCGAGATAAGAAATCCGCAATAAAGCACTATGTAAAACTATAATCGGCTACCCTGTCATAGAATCAATATTCACCGTACCTGTACCAACAAATACCAATAAATAGCATAACAGACTAGCGGATGTAGCTAAATGCAATGCAATGCATGATATGACCGCTACGGCGCGTGGCCGACTCCAATTTTGGGTACCCGTGCTCACTGCGGGGTTCGGACTCGGAGGGGCTCCTACGACCAAGCACATCTCATAGAGATATTCCGCGGCGTGCGGTCCGATCCAACATATATCTCAGATCGGAAGAGCAGCCCGGTCCACTACTAGTCGGCTAATATGCGGATACGGCCTCGCGAGCTCAAAAGTAGTTTTTGAAAACTCTTTTATCATTTTTCGGTTGGAAAACAGTAATATCAAGTTCCAGAGAGATTGGAATTAGCATAATAACAGAAATATCTGCGGACTAGTAGTAAACTAGCATGTCTATATGATATGACAATGATAACGATCCTCGCGGGATCCAATAACTGGCTCACGGCCCACAAGCATACTCAACCGCCCAAGAAGGGGGTTCCTCGGCTCAAGAGTGGCCATTATCACAATATATATATATATGCAACCATCCGAGAAGGAGGTTCGACGGCTCGAAAATAGCCAATAATACAGTATCAACAGGTCGGACTAATATATATAGTCTCCAGTTCATGATCGACCCCGCACTCTCAAGAGTGTGCGTGTCTCGCCGCTATACAGCGTCATGAAGTGGTATACCGGGGTTTCGAACCCGCTGGTCATCACCCACATCTATTACTCACCTCAATACAGCGCGACGACTATTCCGCAATGCCCTTGCCACGAGAATCAAGCTCCGCGCGCGTAGAATCTGATCAAATACAATAGAAACACAACAAATTAGGCCAATGGGACTACACCCAATCAATACAACTCAATTTACATCAAAATTTCCAAAGTTGTCAAAATCCGACTTTTGGTACGCTTATCGAAAAATCACGAAAGTCACATATTCGGAACCCTCATTTCAATACGAGTCTAAGCATATCAATTTTACCAAATTCGGACTCCATTTGCCCATTCAAAACCTTGATTTTCTAAAGTTCAAGCCTAGGGCTAAATCATCCATAAATTACCCCAAATTCCTCCATTTTCATGATATAATTGCATAATATTACCAATACTAATCATAGTTTAAGTCCATAGTTGATTACCTGATGGTTTCCCTTGAGTTTCTCTTCAAAATCGCCCAAATCGCCTCTAAAGCCGAGACCAAAATGTGTGAAATGTTTCTGAAATTTTTCTAACTTCTGATACACTTAACTCACAGCGATTTTCGCTTCTGCGGATAAAATTCCGCTCCTACGAGTCCGTATCCGCGACCAAAGGGTCGCTTCAGCGATTCCAGGCCTAGCCGGCCAATTCCGCTTCTGCGAGAAAAGGACCGCTTGTGCGCGTCCGCTTCCGCGATTGATCCTCCGCTTCTGCGAAAACTCCCGCTTCTGCGCACCAGAGTCCGCTCCTGCGGACTCGCCCAGGCGGTCAATAATCCGCTTCCGCGGACCTTCCCATTTTCCATCTAGTCCGTTTCTGCGATCACCTGGCTCGCGCCGGCGATGCCGCTTCGGCGGAAAGGAGTCCGCTCTGCGGTGCCAAGCGCTCTTGCGCTCCTCGGTCCGCTCCTCGCGGGCTCGCCTCCGCGCCCGGTTTTCCGCGGGGGCGAAAATGACAGAACCGAACTCTTCAACCTGCAATTTCCATGATTTGCTTCCGTTTAACCATCCGAAAACACCCCGAGGCCCCGGGACCTCATCCAAACACACCAACACATCTTAACACCTTATTCGAACTTGCTCAAATCCTCAAAACACGTCTAATAACACCAAAACCCATAATTCACATCAAATTCAAGCCTAAATTCCTTAAAACATTTCGAATTACACATTCAATCAAAAACCCGACCAAACGACGTACGAATGACCTGAAATTTTGCAGGCACATCCAAAATCACCTAACGGAGCTACTGCAACTATCGGAATTCCATTCCGACCCCCGGATCAAAATCTCACCTACCGTTCGGATTTCGCCAAAATTCAACCTTAGCCAATTCAAGCCTATTTCTACACCGGGCCTCCAAATTCAATTCTGATCGCTCCCCTAAATCACAATTCACCTCCCGGAACTAATCGAATCATCAAAATTCGATTTCGAGCCCTCTGACCAAATAGTCAACTCCGGGTTGACTTTCCTTATTCAAGTTTCCTTCAAAAAGGCTATATGCCTCGTTTTCAATCCAATTCACTCCTAACTCACCCGATAGACTCTAACACTGATATAAAATCATAAAACATGCATTTACAACATAACGGGGTGGTAATTCTCGTGACGACGGGCTGGGTCGTCACACATACCAAATGATATATTATTTCATAACTTTTCGACTTAAGGCCGGAGATTAAATGAAAAGGTATAAACTAATAGAAAATTAATCAAAATATGCGAAATAGAAATAATTCACCTTGGTCCATTATTTAAAGTAAAATGTTTACTTTGGATTTTTACTATCCTTAATCCAATGTTAATTGGCGAAATTCAAACTATACGATTAAAATTGACCTAACATTGGCATTTAAAGCATGGGCTAACTTATCTTGTTTGCTTAATTACAAATAGATTTCAAGGAAGAACTCGAAAATGATCCCAAACATCTTATGTTAATAGCTAACATTAATCAAACCAACACTTTAAATATGCTTGAACCACTTTGACTTTAACCAATTACCTATAAAATATCCAAAGGAATCCCAATCCGAATTGGCTAGTTTTAACTTACGCGAGTCCCGAACATGTACTAACAAGAACAGAAACTAATTAAGCATAAATAAAAAAACAGTGTCTATTTTAATCAACAATCCCAAAATAGACCAAGTTTACAATGATAAACAATACAAACCCGGCGGATTTTGTTTCAATTCATACATGCCGAAGTAAGAGATAAGTAAATATACAAGACTATATGCATTTTCTAATCCTTTAAACAAATAGCTACACAATATCTATTTTTTACTAACAGTCTTTAGTTTGATCAATAGCTAAACAGGATTATCTATGTAATAGCTTCAACTAAAAGGATTCAAAGAGTAGCTTTTCATTTCAATTTTTTTTTGTACAAAAGTGGCCAAGTCCAAAAGATATGTACCTGGAAGTAAGATCGAGCAAAAAAGGAGGAGTTAGCAACAATATGCAGCAACAACCAACCAGTAACAGCAGTAGCAACTCTTGATCAGAAAGCCCAGGAGAAACAAGAACCAAAGACAACCAACAATCCCAAAATGATTTGAAACCAGAAGAAGAACGCAGAAAACCAAAGGAGCAAAATCGAACCCACTTCAATGAAGAAAACTGGAGGTATTTATCAAACTGAAGCAACAAACAGATGTTCTGTCTATATTCTGCTTTAGACAAATGTTCCCTGCCTTATCTCTATCTCTCTGTGTTTCTATTTTTCAGTGAGTGTGTATATCTGTGAGTGTTTCTAGTATTCTGCCAATTGATCTCAATGTGTTAATATGTGTATTCCAGTGTATGAATCTGTTTTTCAGTCTCTCTGAAAAAATGTGTTTCCAGAGAGTCTAGTATCTTTTTTAGTGTCCGTCCCTTCAGTTGAGTGTCTCTCTTTTATAGAGTAACAGCCCCTATTTTCTTTAGTTTCAGATCTGTCCAACTTGCTTAAACTCCTCCCATGTGCATTACTTTTGACCTTTTTTTCAGTTATTCCCATGTGTTTCTGATTATACAACTAACCAGCATTAGAAACACTCATTATCATCATGATATTCTCTGATTATCCCACCCTGTTTTGTCTAAGTATGGGTTTTAACAACTAAACAAGTCCTAAAGGTAAAAACCAATGAGGTATACTGCTGTCCAGCAAGTTTTACCAACTCATCTTCATGTGTATTGCACTTTAAAGGTTAATTTTATTACTACTTAAATGGACTAACAGCTATACCCAATTCACAACCTAATTTAAAATCAACAATGGTTCAAAACAACAATCCAACAGTGGTTCTGGGCAAAATTAACAGTGCCAGTTTCTATCCTAAGGTGATGTCAAACGGAATTAAGGAATTCAACTAAATCGATTGCAATACATAGAATTGATAACAGCCAATCGACGAACCAAATGATTTAAACCAATTTCGGCCAAAACAAAAGAATTGCGAAACCAACCATTCGACGACATTCATTGAATCGATTACAAAAGCTATAATCAATAACACCCAGTTAACTAATAGACTTTTGATTCACAGTATTTCGGCAGCAACCAAACAGTGTAGAAACATTGTTTGACTTCGATAATCGAATCGAATACGCACACTCAATCACAAACAACAAATTACGCAATGAAACAGAAGAAAACAATTGACCATATAAAAGGTCTTCAAGTGAAGGAACAAAAAATAGAAATCCGAAGAAATAACAACAACAACAATAACAAAAAACTGTAAACTATAAGAAAAAACTACACTAATCAAACGAGTACAAATAAGTAAACGAGAACAGAAAAAAAGAAATACCTTGATAGGGAAAACTCGGCTTGAAAAGAAACGGACTTGACTGGAAATTTTGGTATTCGGGGTTGAACGGACCTTAATTGAAATGTTTTCAAATGAAAACAATCCAATTAAGGTCTATTAGACCCCAATTTCCCTTTGAATTTAGACGAAAATCCCTAATTCAAATTCTAGGGTTCTTGAAACTCGTTTTTAGGGCTTGACGACTTATGGCCAGATTCGAGAGGAACGGGGCATGGATTCATATAAGGGATGGTCCAGTGGTGGTGTGGTATCAATTTGGGGCGGTTTGGGGTAAGTTGAGTTTTAGGGTCGATCTTCGATCTAATATTCGAGATGATCTACGAGGATTTGAGATTAGGTGGTTAGGGATTTGGGACGGGGAGGTCAAGGGGAGTTTGGGTTGTAAATTTCAAGCTATTTGGAGCGCCACCGCCGGCGGAGACGATTTCCGGTCGGCGGTTCACGGCGGCGGATGGTGGCCGGAAATCGCCTGGAGGAAGATGAGTCCAGAGAGGGGCTGTTTGGTTAGGGGTGTGAAAGGGTTTGGGGTCTTGGGTAATTAGAATTAGGTTAATGCTCTGGACCGTTGGATGAAGTATCATCAACGGTCCAGATTGAAAGATGGGAGATGGGCGGATCCGTTGGGTACTTCGGCCTGGTTTGGGTGTAATATTTGGGCCTGGTCCAGTTTCAAATGGCCCAATCTGAATTTCAAACCAAGTTTTAATTATTTCCTCCCTCTTAATTAATTTAACTCCTAATTTATGAAAAAATAAAAATCCTAACTACACTAAAAAATCAAGTCTAATTAACTAATACTAATTATACTAACAATCGTTACATACAATTAAATATCAATTAAACATAAATCACACAATTAAGCATTTAAATGCTAAAAATGTAAAAAGATGAATTATTTTTGTGATTTTCATTTTGTAAGATAAAATTAATTACTCCTAATTTCAAAGTTAGATGAAAAATGTAAACACGACATATTTTTGTATTTTTATTAATTTAACATATATAATCATGCTTATACGAATACAAACAATTACCAAAAATAACACGAAAATTCACAAAAATATACAACGTAAAAAATAGACAATTTTTGTTTTGATTTTGTGGGAGTATTTCATGTTAGGAAAAAATCACGTGCTCACAATTATAATGAAGTGCATAATTTATTATAATATCCATATTAATTGATGCATATTTTATTTGATTTGAAAAAATAATTTGAAATGAGTAATAAATATTGCGGTCTGCGGATATAACACGGAAAACAAATATTATCTTCTAGTATAACAGGTAAAGTGACAAGTAAAAATGAAAATCTATTTGTAGTATATATGCTATCACGGGGGCGTTTTTGATCAACCAGAAACCACACATGCGCGACAGTCAAGTCCGCTGCCTGACTTAGCCTTTCCTTTACAGCATTTGGCCAATTTTCACACGGCAAACCCCAAACAAAACTTAGGCAACAAAACAGGAATTTAATAACACCAGCATATACGGGAAAAATTTCCCAACCTTTGCATTAATATTGAAAATATACAAATGACCCTCACTTTTGGCAAGAACACAAGTCGTTCTTGGCCAACACTAAGACCTGCCCTTGCCCAGCCTTAGCCCCTTTTGAAACACTCAGAAACCCTCACATTTCTTTCTTGTTTCCCACTATAATTTCTCACACGAAATTATACTCGTATGCCCTCTATGCACAAAACTGCATATTCTGCTCTCTATGCACGAAACTACATATTCTCTCTTATGCACGAAACTGCATCTCCTAGCCTTCTATGCACGAGTCTGCATATTCTTGCATACCTCATATATTTCTGGCTTCTATGTACAAAACTGCATATTTTGCTCTCTATGCACGAAACTGCATATTCTCTCCTATGCACGAAACTGCATATTCTAGCCTTCTATGCACGAGATTGCATATTCTCGCATACCTCACATTTCAACCTACTTCTGCCTAAGTCACAAAGGCCCTATTTATAACATATAGGCAGCCTTAAGACCTGGCAGCACATGACACACATTGCCTCCAACTTTTATACTTGTCCAGCTAAGATTAAATCTTGTTCCTAACTTGTAGTTGACATCCCCAACTACTTAAGCCACAATAATCACGAAATGATACATTATACAAGCATTATCTAGTCATGGCAGATCATGGGAGATCATGGCCTAAAAACAAGGTAACCGCCAACCGCTTCCAAGTGCATTGCATGTGCTTCCCTCACTTGGCCAGCTGAATTTCGCCCAAGGCATGCTCTGTGCCATGCCTTATCCCACTTGGACATTGCTCTGCACCAATATCTTTCCCGCAACCCGCTGCCATAGTTTTCCCGCACACGCCCGGTGCCGCTGCCGCCCAAGCATTGCCTTGGCCCTGTTCCTGCCTTGTTTGTGCGAACCTTCATTTCCCTCGTGCCATTGATTGTATTTTCCTTCACATAGCCTTGACTTGGCTATTGAAAGCCATCACCATCATTGCATATTCCCGTATTGATTTATCTTTAGCCCACACTTAGCTGTCGCAACCCAAACGTGCCACCCGAATGGTTTTGGCGCGCATGCCATGCCATGCCACCCAACTTCAACCATGCTGCCTTCTCAAGCCTTTGCCAACCACGCCTTGCCCATGCCAAGGTCTTGGCCAATATTTGTTCATAACAGCCCATTGCTCGCATGATCGTTTTGCCCGCACGTAGGCCATTGCCAAGGCCATCACGCCTAAATCCTTGCCACAGCCGCACCACGCCCGATGTTCAAAAGTCGGGGTCCTAACAAACCACCTGCACCCTTTTAAATTGTCGTCCTCGTCGAGCCATCTTGGTTAATTAGCCCCAAGAGGTTGTTTCCATTCCCATCCCCTTTGGCTACATTAACACTTTCGTCCATGGAATTTGTCCCTAACTGTCACGACCCAAACCCTGGTCGTGATGGCGCCCAACACAATGCTAGGCAAGCCCGACCATATTATCCCTTAAACCAGCCAGTTACTAATCAAATTAAACTTAAATAGTAAATGATCATATCAGGTGATGAACAAAATGTAAAACATACAAAATACGGTCCCAACCATATCATGGTATCACGAGACTGAGCCTCTACAGAATAGCATCCTACTACAACCAAGTCTAGGCAATTAGGAAATCAACAAGATGATAAAGAAGGAGAAAACAAGCTCTGCGGACGCTGGCAGCTACCTCGTAATCTCCGCACTAGTAGACAAGGATCAGCAGCTACAATGTCTCAACTGCTCTCGGGCACCTGTGGATCTGCACAGAAAGTGCAGGGGAGTGGGGTGAGTATATTTCAACTCAGTGAGTAACAATAATAAATAACAACTGAAGGTAAGAACTCATGTGCTATCACTTAGCAGTTCTAAGGCAACCCTCACAGGTACGTCATCACTATAGAAATGCTCAAATCTCCAATCCACGTTTATCTCTACAAGATTCTACACTTATCCAACCCTCACTCGTACCCCTACGGTGTACGGCCATCTCAACATATAAAGACACATACCTATGTCTATAATGTATAAGTATTTAAGTAGATAATAGGATATGATTAAGTATAATGCTGCGGCGTGCAACCCGCTCCAATACATATACCGCTACGGCGCGCAGCCCGCTCCATTTAACATCGACGGCGCTCACTGGGGGTGTATACAGACTTCGGAAGGGCTCCCTAGGCCCAAGCACTATTATACTGCGGCGTGCAGCCCGATCCACACATGTATTACTGCGGCGTGCAGTCCGATCCAATATTTATATGTATATATATTTATACTGCTGCGGCGCGCAGCCCGATCCCATAATATACACCAGTGCTCGCTGAGAATGTGTGCAGACTCAGACTCCGAAGGGGCTCCTATCCAATATATATACTGCTGCGGCGTGCAGCCCGATCCAATATAGGTATATATATATAATACCTCATAGTGGGTCCTCGACCCTATCCCAGTCAGTATATACTTGGCCTCTCAGGCCCAATACAATATATCACAGTGGGTCCTTGACCCTGTCTCAGTCAATATAGACTTGGCCTTTCAGGCCCAATATAACACCTCATAGTGGGTCCTTGACCCTATCTCATCTCAATCAGTATAGACTTGGCCTTTCAGGCCCACTCAGCTAGAACAGGGAATTCCACCTTAGATAATCTCTCTCGATGTACACATCTAGTACGGGCTCATATTATGCTATACAGCTAGAGCTACGGCTGAGTGTATGTTTCCGACATGATATAAGGGTCACCTAGCTCTATAGGTTCCCTAATGCTCTACAGATCGGCACAAGGACCCAAACATGGCTATTAGCCCAATTGTACAGTTATAATCTCAGTAACAGTCATACAACACAGTATTCTATTAGCCGGGAAGGACTAAGTCCGAACCCCCCAATCACAATGTCACCACGCCCGTCATAGAACGCGTGTCTCATCTCAATATAGCATTGTGAAGTGCTAGTACGAGGTTTCAAACCCTCAGGTACATTGTTTACTACTACCACTCACCTCGAACCGGTAGAAGCTTCAATCCGCCTTGCGCTTGCCTCGCAAATCAATCTCCTCGGATGCCAAATCTGCTCAAAATCATAGAGAATGCATCAATATATGCTAATTTCACGCAATTCATTAGAAATAACCCAAATTATATCAAAACCCGCAAGTTGTCAAAACCCGACTTTTGGTGCGCTTCTCGAAAAATTATAAAAGTTATATATTCGGAACCCTCGTCTCAATACGAGTCTAGGCATATCAAATTTACCAAATTCGGACTCCATTTGCCCACTCAAATCGATATTTTTCTAAAATTTAGGCCTAGGGCTTAAACCCACCTTTAATCTTCCATTTACAGGGATTTAACCAAGGATTTCATGTTAAAATGATGTAATTAAGCCACAAAACTTACCTCCAACGAAACCCCGATGATTTCCCAGCAATTTCCCGTCACTTTCTCACTCTAGAGCTCAACAATGGAGGGTTTTGCAAATGAACCCGTATGTGAAATGTTTCTGGTTTTAATTCACTGCCTGGGTCGATTGCTCTACGCGTTCGCGACACGCCTCACGCGAACGCGATGCTCTGCTCCGCCCTCCCATCGCGAACGCGACACCCAGTCACGCGTTCGCGAAGCACAGATTTCCAACCGCCCGGATTTTCTTCTACGCGTCCGCGTCTCCACTCACGCGAACGCGATGACCAACCCTTCTCACCTACGCGAACGCGTTCCAGCTCCACGCGAACGCGAAGCCTCCGATCCTGACCCTACGCGTTCGCGTCCAGACCATCGCGAACGCGATGCATACCCTTGCTGACCTTCGCGGACGCGTGCCCCTTCATCGCGAACGCGATGAAGGATTTCCTCCTGCAGATACAGCAGCAATTCAGCTGCTGTCTAAGGCCAAAAATGGTCCGTTTGGACCCCCGAATTCATCCCGAGGCCCCCGGGACCCCAACGAAAACCACTAATATACTCCATAACACAATTCAAACTTGTTCCAATCATAAAAACACCATCCTAAACATCAAAATCACCAATTACGCACGGATTCAAGCCTAAGTTTTCTTCAAAACTTCCGAAATCGACATTCGATCAAAAACCCGACCAAACGACCTCCGAATGACCTGAAATTTTGCAAGCACATCCAAAATCACCTAACGGAGCTACTGCAACTGTCGGAATTCCATTCCAACTCCCGGATCAAAATCTCACATATCGATCGGATTTCGCCAAAATGCAACCTTAGCGAATTCAAGCCTATTTCTACACCGGGCCTCCAAATTAAATTCTGATCGCTCCCCTAAGTCACAAATCACCCCCGGAACTAACCGAATCATCAGAATCCGATTCCGAGCCCTCTAACCAAATAGTCAACTCTGGGTTGACTTTTCTTATTCAAGTTTCCTTCAAAAAGGCTATATGCCTCATTTCCAATCCAATTCACTCCTAACTTCCCCGATAGACTCTAACACTGATATAAAAGCATAAATCATGTAGTTACAACATAACGGGGTGGTAATTACCATGACGACGGGCCGGGTCGTCACACTAACTGTGCTCAACTATTCCCACAAATTTTGCCGCTGATCGTCTTGCCACTGCCACGAACCTGCTCTGACCTTCTTTGGCCAACATGGTCCGGCCACCTTCTTGGCAAACCTGGCTCGACCACTGTCACGACCCCAAATCCGGTCGTGATGGCGCCCAGCACATTGCTAAGCCAGCCTGACCAATCACAATCGACCACGGAGCTAGAAGCTCTCTTTAGCCCATTTAAGCATATTAATTTACGAAATAACAGTAATATCAAGTTCCAGAGATTGGAATTAGCATAATAACAGAAATAGCTGCGGACTAGTAGTAAACTAGCATGTATATATGATAAGACATTGATAACGATCCTCGCGGGATCCAATAACTGGCTCACGGCCCACAAGCATACTCAACCGCCCAAGAAGGGGGTTCAACGGCTCGAGAATAGCTAATAATACAGTATCAACAGGTCGGACTAATATATATATAGTCTCCAGTTCATGATCAACCCCGCACTCTCAAGAGTGTGCGTGTCTCACTGCTATACAGCGTCACAAAGTGGTATACCGGGGTTTCGAACCCGCCTGATCATCACCCACATCTATTACTCACCTCAATACGGCGCGACGACTACTCCGCAATGCCCTTGCCACGATAATCAAGCTCCGCACGCATAGAATCTGATCAAATACAGTAGAAATACAACAAATTAGGCTAATGGGACGACACCCAATCAATATAACTCAATTTACATCAAAATTCCCAAAGTTGACAAAACCCGACTTTCGGTACGCTTGCCAAAAAATTACAAAAGTCACATATTCGGAACCCTCATCTCGATACGAGTCTAAGCATATCAATTTTACCAAATTCGGACTCCATTTGGCCATTCAAAACCTTGATTTTCTAAAGTTCAAGCCTAGGGCTAAATCCTCCATAAATTACCCCAAATTCCTCCATTTTCATGATATAATTGCATAATATTACCAATACTAATCATAGTTTAACTCAATAGTTGATTACCTGATGATTTCCCTTGAATTTCTCTTCAAAATCGCCCAAATCGCCTCTAAAGCCGAGACCCAAATGTGTGAAATGTTCTGAAATTTTTCAAACTTCTATTACACTTAACTCACAGCGATTTTCGCTTCTGCGGACAAAATTTCGCTCCTACGAGTCCGTATCCGCGACCAAAGGGTCGCTTCAGCGATTCCAGGCCTAGCCGGCCAATTCCGCTTCTGCGAGAAAAGGACCGCTTGTGCGCGTCCGCTTCCGCGATTGATCCTCCGCTTCTACGAAAACTCCCGCTTCTGCGCACCAGAGTCCGCTCCTGCGGACACGCCCAGGCGGTCAATAATCTGCTTCTGCGGACTTCCCCCTTTTCATCAAGTCCGCTTCTGCGGTCACCCACTCGCACCAGCGACGCCGCTTCAGCGGAAAGGATTCCGCTTTTGTGATTCCAAGCGCTCCTGCGCTCCTCAGTCCACTCCTGCGGACTCGCCTCCACGCCCACATTTCCGCAGGGGCGAAAATGACAGAACCAGAACTCTTCAACCTGCAATTTCCATGATTTTCTTCCGTTTAACCATCCGAAAACACCCCGAGGGCCCCGGGACCCCATCCAAACACACCAACACCTTCTAATACCTTATTCAAACTTGCTCAAATCCTCAAAACACGTCTAACAACATCAAAACCCATAATTCGTATCGAATTCAAGCCTAAATTCCTTAAAACATTCCGATTTACACAATCAATCAAAAACCCGACCAAACGACGTCCGAATGACCTGAAATTTTGCAGGAGGCACATCCAAAATCACCTAACGGAGCTACTGCAACTGTCGGAATTCCATTCCGACTCCCGGATCAAAATCTCACCTACCGTTCGGATTTCGCCAAAATTCAACCTTAGCCAATTCAAGCCTATTTCTACACTGGGCCTCCAAATTCAATTCCGATCGCTCCCCTAAGTCACAAATCACCTTTCGGAACTAACCGAATCATCAGAATCCGATTCCGAGCCCTCTAACCAAATAGTCAACTCCGTGTTGATTTTCCTTTTTCAAGTCTCCTTCAAAAAGGCTATATGCCTCATTTTCAATCCAATTCACTCCTAACTCACCCGATAGACTCTAACACCGATATAAAATCATAAAACATGCATTTACAACATAACGGGGTGGTAATTCTCGTGACGACGAGTCGGGTCGTCACAGTGTATGTGCCAAGCTCGTCCTCGAGCGGGTCAAGAAACATACCTGAAGTCTCAAACAAGTGAGGATATCTGCTCCGCATCTCCCGCTCGACCTCCCAAGTGGCCTCCTCCACGGGTCGACCTCTCCACTGAACCTTAGCTGATGCAATCTCCTTAGACCTCAATTTTCTCACCTGACGACCCAAAATAGCAATAGGCTCCACATCATAGGATAGATCACCATCAAGCTGAATGGTACTGAAGTCTAATATATGAGACGGATCTCCAATGTACTTCCGGAGCATAGACACATGGAATACTGGATGAACGCTGGATAAGCTGGGCGGCAAGGCTAACTCATATGCCACCTCTCCAACCCTCCTAAGTATCTCAAAAGGACCAATGTACCTGGGACTCAACTTTCCTTTCTTCCCAAACCTCATGACACCCTTCATAGGTGAAACCTTCAACAATACTCTGTCACCGACCATGAAAGACAACTCTCGAACCCTACGGTCCGCATAACGCTTCCGACGAGACTGTGCTGTACGAAGCCTCTCCTGGATCAACTTTGCTCTATCCGGAGCATCCTGGACTAACTCAGTCCCTATCAATCTATCCTCACCAGGCTCAAACCATCCCACGGGGGATCTACACCATCTATCATACAATGCCTCATACGGGGCCATCTGAATACTCGACTGATAACTGTTGTTGTAGGAAAACTCAGCAAGTGGTAGGAGCTCATCCCATGAACCACCAAAATCAATCACACAAGCTCGCAACATATCCTCCAAGATCTGAATAGTGCGCTCAGACTGTCCGTCTGTCTGGGGGTGAAATGCTGTACTCAACTCGACCCGTGTACCCATCTCTCGCTGAAATGCTCTCCAAAACTGAGAAGTGAACTGAGTACCCCTGTCGGATATGATAGACACCGGAACTCCATGCAACCGAACAATCTCTCGAATAAAGATCGGTGTCAATCGCTCCGATGAGTAGGTAGTACTAACTGGAATGAAGTGAGCTGACTTGGTCAGTCTATCCACAATCACCCATACAGAATCAAACTTCCTCGCCGTCCGAGGGAGTCCAATAACAAAGTCCATAGTGATCCTCTCCCATTTCCACTCAGGAATAACAATGCGCTGAAATACACCACCGGGCCTCTGATGCTCGTACTTAACCTGCTGACAGTTGAGGCACCGTGCTACATGTCCGACAATGTCCATTTTCATCTTTCTCCACCAATAGTGCTGTTTCAAATCTTGATACATCTTCGCGGCTCCTGGATGGATAGAATACCACGAGTTATGGGCCTCTTCCAGAATCAACTCACGAAGGCCATCAACATTGGGCACACATATCCGGCCCTATATCCTCAATACGCCGTCACTATCAATGGTGACATCTCTAGCATCATCATGCTGAACTCTGTCCCTCAGGACAGCCAAATGTGGATCATCATACTGGTGCTCACGAATACGATCATATAGAGATGACCGAGATACAACACAAGCCAATACCCTGCTGGGCTCCGAAATATCTAACCTCACTAGCCGATTGGCTAGCACTTGAACATCATGGGCAAATGGCCTCTCCTCAGCTGGAATATATGCCAAGCTCCCCATACTGACCGCCTTCCGGCTCAAAGCATCGGCCACCACATTGGCCTTCCCGGATGATATAATATAGTAATGTCATAATCCTTCAGCAACTCAAGCCATCTCCGCTGTCTCAAATTAAGGTCTTTCTGTTTGAACAAGTGCTGGAGACTACGATGGTCGGTATACACCTCACAAGACACACCATACAAATAGTGCTTCCAAATCTTCAAGGCATGAACAATGGCGGCTAGCTCCAAATCATGAACAAGATAGTTCTTCTCATGCGGCTTCAACTGCCGAGAAGCATAAGCAATTACCTTTCCTTCCTGCATCAACACACAACCTATCCCCACTCTCGAGGCATCACAATAAACGGTATATGAACCTGAAGCTGATGGCAATACTAACACTGGAGCTGTGGTCAAAGCTGTCTTGAGCTTCTGAAAGCTCCCCTCGCACTCATCCGACCACACGAATGGTGCACCCTTCCGGGTCAATTTAGTCAATGAAGAAGCAATGGATGAAAATCCCTGAACAAACCGGCGATAATACCCCGCCAAGCCAAGAAAACTCCCGATCTCTGTAGCTGAGGACGGTCTAGGCCAACTCTGCACCGCCTCTATCTTTTTCTGATCAACCTGAATACCATCACGAGACACCACATGTCCCAGGAAATGCTACGGACTCGAGCCAAAACTCGCACTTGGAGAATTTAGCATATAGCTTCTCCTCCCTCAATCTCTGCAACACAATACTCAAATGCTGAGCATGCTCCTCCTGACTACGGGAGTAGACTAGAATGTCATCAATGAACACAATCACAAATGAATTCAAATAAGGCCTGAACACACTGTTCATCAGATGCATAAATGCTGCTGGGGCGTTGGTCAGCCCAAAAGACATCACAAGAAACTCATAATGACCATATCGGGTCCTGAATGCAGTCTTCATAATATCCGAGTCCCTGATCTTCAGCTGATGATAGCCCGAACGAAGATCGATCTTAGAAAACACCCTCGCACCCTGTAACTGATCAAACAAATCATCTATGCGCGGTAGAGGGTACTTGTTCTTCACTGTCACTTTGTTCAATTGCCTATAATCAATACACGTTCGCATGGAACCATCTTTCTTTTTAACAAATAATACCGGCGCACCCCACGGAGACACACTAGGACGGATGAAACCCTTATCCAGAAGTTCTTGAAGCTTCTCTTTTAGTTCTTTCAACTCGGTTGGTGCCATTCGATAAGGAGGAATGGATATGGGCTGAGTGGCCGGCACCAAGTCAATGCCAAAATCAATATCCCTGTCCGGCGGCATGCCCGGCAGGTCTGAGGGGAATACATCCGGGAAATCCCTCACAACAGGTACAGAATCAATGCTAGGAGATTCAGCTCCCACATCTCTCACAAAAGATAAGTACGATAAGCACCCTTTTTCAACCATCTTCTGAGCTTTTAAGAACGAAATAACACGGCTAGGGACGAAATCGGTCGAACCCCGCCACTCGATATGAGAAATACCAGGAATGGCCAACGTAACTGTCTTAGCATGACAGTCCAATATAGCATGTTACGGAGACAACCAATCCATACCCAATATAACATCAAAGTCCACCATCCCCAACAATAACAAATCTGCCTGGGTCTCCAGACCCCCAATAGATATAACACAGGATCTATAGACATGATCCACGACAATCGTATCACCCACGGGGGTGGATACATGAACAGGTAAATCAAGACTACCACGAGTCGCACCCAAATGACGTGCAAAATAAGAGGACACGTATGAATATGTGGACCCTGGATCAAATAGAACGGAGGCATCTCTGTGACAGACAGAAATGATACCTGTAATCACTGCATCGGAGGCAACTGCATCACGCCTGTCAGGAAGTGCATAGAATCGCGCCTGGCCTCCACCAGATCTCTCCTCGCCCCTGGGGCGACCACGAGAAGGCTGACCTCCACCTCTACTAGACTGAGATGGTGCTGAAGATGAGGGTTGATCCCTCTGCTGAGTCCTGTCCCTACGGAGTCGAGGGCATTGTCTCCTCATGTGGCCAAACTTACCACACTCATAACATGCACCTGATGCTGGAGAAGGGGACTGAAGGGAACCCCTCGTCACAGAAGAACCCTGGGCTGAAGAAGTAGGTGCTGCACTCTGGGCTGGAAGGGCACTAAGTGATGACTGACCCTGCTGACCTCGGCTCTGCTGGGAATGCCCTCTAGATGGAGCACCGCTGAAACTGCCAGAACTGCGAGGCCTCTTGGCCTCCCGCTCCTCTCTCTCTCGGCGACGATCCGCCTCGATGGAGCGTGCCATATCGGCAACCTGCTCAAACGATGATGACAGAACTCGCTCGCTGGTCATAAGAATACAGATAGAGTAGTTGAGGCCATCAATGAACCTCCTGATCCTCTCCCTATCGGTGGGGATCATCCATGTGGCATGCCTAGCCAACTGAGTGAATCTAAGCTCATACTGGGTCACAGACATGTCGCCCTGAATCAACCACTCGAACTGGCGACGTAGCTCCTCGCGACGAGACTGAGGTACATATTTCTCTAGAAAGAGAGTAGAGAACTGCTGCCATGTGAGAGGTGTTGCTCTTGCGGGCCTACGCCTCTCAAACTCCTCCCACCAATCAAATGCGGGACCAGTGAACTGAAATGTAGTAAATGAAACTCCGGTGGACTCAAGAATACCAGCCGTACGCAGCATCTTCTGACACACTTATCCAAGAAACCCTGGGCATCCTCGCCCTCGACGCCACTGAAATGGGGTGGGTGAAGTCTACCAAATCTCTCAAGACGACGCCGCTCGTCATCGGGCATAACTCTGAACCATATGCTGCGGAGCTGGAGCTGGTGCAGGCGGAGGAATAACCGGTGCAACCACCGAGCGAGGACCGCCTGCTGGCGTCTGAAGTCCCTAAGCAACCGGGTCGGGTGTGCGAGCTGCGCAGGGTCCGCGACCACCCCCTAACTGAGATGTCGCTACGGTGGCGGTAGGCGAAACTACTGCGAGCCAAGCCGGAACACAGCGATAATATGCGAGCAAGAGTCTCGCGAAGACCGGGGAATAGCAATAGATATAGTGCGGCCACGAGCGGGGGCTGCCGGAGCATCGACCGGCTGGGGCGCTCCGAGCCGGTACAACGGGCGGGTCGGTGGCCGCTGCCTCGGCCGCCTACCTCTAACTACTAGCACGACCGCGCCCGCGGCCTCTAACGGGTGGCGATGGAGGTCGTCCACCTCGTCCCGATGCTCGCGTTCTCGCCATACTGTGAGAGAATAGAATATAGAAGTTCGGTTCTCGGAACAACAAGATCGCACGACAGAGTTCAAAAAAGTGAAGGGTTTCCTAAAGGTTCGCGACCTCCCGAGGATAAGTACGGGCGTCCCCGTGCCGATCCACGAGACTACTACTAATCGGATCAAGACTCGCGAGGCCTAGTTAAACCTGGCTCCGATACCGACTTGTCACGACCCCAAATCCGGTCGTGATGGCGCTCAGCACATTGCTAGGCCAGCCTGACCAATCAATATCAACCACGGAGCTAGAAGCTCTCTTTAGCCCGTTTAAGCATATTAATTTACGAAATAACAGTAATATCAAGTTCTAGAGATTGGAATTAGCATAATAACAGAAAAAATGGCTGCGGACTAGTAGTAAACTAGCATGTCTATATGATAAGACAATGATAACGATCCTCGCGGGATCCAATAAGTGGCTCACGGCCCACAAGTATACTCAACCGCCCAAGAAGGGGGTTCAACGGCTCGAGAATAGGCAATAATACAGTATCAACAGGTCGGACTAATATATAGTCTCCGGTTCATGATCGACCCCGCACTCTCAAGAGTGTGCGTGTCTCGCCGCTATACAGCGTCACAAAGTGGTATACCGGGGTTTCGAACCCGCTGGTCATCACCCACATCTATTACTCACCTCGATACGGCGCGACGACTACTCCGCAATGCCCTTGCCACGAGAATCAAGCTCCGCACGCGTAGAATCTGATCCAATACAGTAGAAATACAACAAATTAGGCCAATGGGACGACACCCAATCAATATAACTCAATTTACATCAAAATTCCCAAAGTTGTCAAAACCCGACTTTCGGTACGCTTGTCGAAAAATTACAAAAGTCACATATTCGGAACCCTCATCTCGATACGAGTCTAAGCATATCAATTTTACCAAATTCGGACTCCGTTTGGCCATTCAAAACCTTGATTTTCTAAAGTTCAAGCCTAGGGCTAAATCCTCCATAAATTACCCCAAATTCCTCCATTTTCATGATATAATTGCATAATATTACCAATACTAATCATAGTTTAAGTCCATAGTTGATTACCGGATGATTTCCCTTGAATTTCTCTTCAAAATCGCCCAAATCGCCTCTAAAGCCGAGACCCAAATGTGTGAAATGTTCTGAAATTTTTCTAACTTCTGATACACTTAACTCACAGCGATTTTCGCTTATGCGGACAAAATTCCGCTCCTACGAGTCCGTATCCGCGACCAAAGGGTCGCTTCAGCGATTCCAGGCCTAGCCGGCCAATTCCGCTTCTGCGAGAATAGGACCGCTTACGCGTGTCCGCTTCCGTGATTTATTCCCCGCTTCTGCGAAAACTCCCGCTTTTGCGCACCAGAGTCCGCTCCTGCGGACTCGCCCAGGCGGTCAATAATCCGCTTCTGCGGACCTTCCCATTTTCCATCTAGTCCGCTTCTGCGATCACTGGCTCGCACCAGTAATGCCGCTTCAGCGGAAAGGAGTTTCGCTTCTGCGAAGTCACTCGCCCCTGCGCCCTCTCGTCCGCTCCTGCGGACTCGCTCCTGCGCCCCCATTTCCGCAGGAGCGAAAACAACAGAACCAGAGTCAAAACCTGCAATTTTCCACATTTTCTCCGGTTTAACCATCCGAAAACACCCCGAGGCCCCCGGGACCCCATCCAAACACACCAACACCTCCTAATACCTTATTCAAACTTGCTCAAATCCTCGAAACACGTCTAACAACATCAAAACCCATAATTCGTATCGAATTCAAGCCTAAATTCCTTAAAACATTCCGATTTACACAATCAATCAAAAACCCGACCAAACGACGTCCGAATGACCTGAAATTTTGCAGGCACATCCAAAATCACCTAACGGAGCTACTGCAACTGTCGGAATTCCATTCCGACCCCCGGATCAAAATCTCACCTACCGTTCGGATTTCGCCAAAATTCAACCTTAGCCAATTCAAGCCTATTTCTACACGGGCCTCCAAATTCAATTCCGATCGCTCCCCTAAGTCACAAATCACCTTCCGGAACTAACCGAATCATCAGAATTCGATTCCGAGCCCTCTAACCAAATAGTCAACTCCGGGTTGACTTTCCTTATTCAAGTTTCCTTCAAAAAGGCTATATGCCTCATTTTCAATCCAATTCACTCCTAACTCACTCGATAGACTCTAACACTGATATAAAATCATAAAACATGTATTTACAACATAACGGGGTGGTAATTCTCGTGACGACGAGCCAAAGCATACAAATCATGGAGTTATAGCTTTGTATATAAATATAGGATTGAGCAGTTGGAAAAGAAACCACACCCGCGCGGCAGTCAAGTCCGTTGCTTGACTCAACCTTTCCTTTACAGCCTTTGGCCAATTTTCACACGGCAACAAATTTGGCCCCAAACAAAACTTAGGCAACAAAACATGAATTTAATAACACCAGCATATACGGGAACAATTTCCCAACCTTTGCATTAATATTGAAAATATACAAAGGACCCTCACTTTTGGCAAGAACACAAGTCGTTCTTGGCCAACACTAAGACCTGCCCTTGCCCAGCCTTAGCCCATTTTGAAACAC